>OY978098.1:1930000-2110000 GCA_963854735.1 Marvania coccoides | reverse complement strand
GTGGCGCTCACTTCTGCAGCCTTGTCACCCAGCAGCGACCCCAGCGTGCTTTGGCGGAGAGCATCCAGCGCAGACGCCCCCATCCCAGAGCCTCCATCCCGCCCATCTGCCCCCGCAACAGACGCAGGCCCCCTGGCAACGCGCTTTGTCTTCAGGGACGCGAAGCTATAGTGCGTCTCTTCGCCGTCGTCCAGCAGCGCGGCGGCAGCGGCTGGCGCAACCGCAGGCGTGCGGCCCTGCCGCAGCGTCGACGGGGTATTAACGGGCAGGTACGCAAACCTGGGGCCAGCGGAAGCCATGCGCAGGATGTTGCTCTCGGCTGGTTGCGGCATGGGGGCAGCAGCAGCGTTCCCGCTCTTGAGCAGAGGAGCCCCGCGGGCCGCCAACCCCAGCAGCGCTTTACACCGCGCGTTGAACTGAGTGACTCGCGCGTACAGGTGCATCTCGTAGGTGGCCCAGTCAATGGGATCGATGAGCCCAGAGAGCTCTGCTTCAACACCAGCAATCTCCCTCAATCGAGCCGGAGCTGCGGCAGCAGAGGCTCCCGCGGGGGGCTGCCCCGCGAGCAGCGAAATCAAGAACCGTAGATCCAGCAGCAGCTGCAGCAGGCCCTTTTCAGAAACGGCGCCCTCAGCGCCCAAAGGCCCACCGGCGGAGAATGCAGCACGCAAAGCGCCGCACACGTCTCCCCCCAGGTGCCATCGCAGCAGCTGCACCGCGGCATCATCCGCAGCGTGGCCGCCCGCGCGCTCCACCTCCCGGCACACACCCAGTGCTGCAGCCATGGCAGCAGGCGACGGCGCCGCTGGCAGCAGGAATTTCACGTCTCCTCCGCCCTCCTCTCCGCCGGCCAGCACGGCCTCCTCCCACCCGCGCAGCGGAGTGTCGGAGGCGAGCGCTCCGTCGCATGTAAAGTCCAGCACCAGGCGCTCTGCCAGCCCCCGAGCAGCCCAAGTTGACCACCGAGCGTACGCATCGCCAGCGATCGCAGTGAGGCGGCGCTGGGCAGCGTCCAGGCGGGGACTGACTTCCAGGGGTCGGCCACTCACCGAAGAAGTGCGGTTCAGCGTGGGTTTGCGGGGGCTGGCACGGGCGGCAGCCGAGGCGGCGGCAGCGGCGCTCCACGCCGCGGGGGGGCCCAGCAGCAGCCGCAGCGGCGCGCTGCGCTCTGCCATCCCCTGCGCCACGCGGCCCACGAACAGCGCCGCCGCGGCTGCAGGCGCAAAGCTGTCGTCGCCGGCAATTGCTGCCTCCTCAGGCAAACTGCCCACAGCCGTGGCCAGCGCGGAGGCCACAGCCTCCACCGCGGCGAAACAAGTCTCCTGCACAAAGGGCTGCAGCACCACCGCCCGAGGGGAAGGCCCCGCGTTTTGCGCAGCAGCGGCGGTGGCGGCAGGCGACATCCACCTTTGCCCACCAGCAGCAGATCCCGGCCTGCCGGTGCTGCCATTGCTATTTGTAGCGGCCCCACCACCGTTGCCGCCAGCGGCAGTCACCGCCAGCGCCGCCGTCAGGGCCGCCTCCAGGTTGGCGTCCACTGCCGCCAGCAGTGCCTCTGCTTTCGGCAGCCACCACTGCGAGCTGGCGTGCACCGCGTCGCCATCTCCGCCACGCAAGCTGGCGGAGCTCTTGCGGCGCACGCCGCCGCTGCTGCCCATCCCCCCGCGCCCTTGTGCACCATTTAGTCCGTCCACCGACGTCGTCAACGGCTCTGACCAATGCGCCAGCCCCGTGGGCCCACCAGGGACCCCTCCAGGCGCCTTCGTGCTCTCATTTAACGTCGCCTGGATCATGCCCCCCGCGGTGGAGCTCACAGCCTCGAATTTAGACGCCACCAGCCCTTTGGCGCGGCTCACGAGAGGGCCTTCAAGGAGGAGCGGCCACAGCGCTACCGGGCGGCCCACCACCCACTGGCACGCGTCAGACCAAGACAGCTCCTCGGTACCACCCAGGCTGTACCGCCACCCACCCAATGCGGCCTGCACGCCCGCCTCAACTGTGTGAAGGGCGGCGCCAGAGTCGCAGCCCTCTAGGAGCTTTTCACACAGCGGGGTGAGGGCGGCGGCCAGCCCCTCCAGCCACTCCGAGCACTCGAGCCCCACGCCCGCGGCGCTGAGCCCCGCCAGCCGCTCGCAAGCGGCCGCCCGATGCCGCCGCCACGCTGCTTTCTCTGCCGACTCCTTGGAAACTGCTCCAGGGTCAAACAGCAGCTCGTTGGCGCCCACGTCCTCCTGAGTAGCCACCTGCAGCATCAGGGGCTGCGCGGTGACGCCGGGGCGCGTCAGAAACAGCTCCCCGCACTGCGCAACGGTGGAGCAGACGAGCTCTGCCACGTCTGATAAAACCACAGCCAGAGACTCGGGGTCGAGCGCAGCGTCCCCGACAGCGGCAGCGGACAGACAGCTGGCGATGTAGGCCTGGCGGGCGGCCAGGTGGTGCTTCAACACCTCGGCGCCGTCCACTGGACGCAGGAGTGAAAGTCCGGCTAAAACGCCAGCGAGCTGCTGCGGGGTGGCGCCTCCCTGGGAGCGCAACCAATCCACTGATCGGTCCCAGGTTTCCGCGCCGAGCTTCTTCACCAAAGGCCAGTGGTGGCGCAGCAACGGAAAGCGCTTGGCGGCGCTCTTGGGCTGCGAGGCAAAGCCGCGGTGGACTTCCACGGCGCGCACGTAGCGCTGTGCCGCGTCCAGAAACTCCCGCGCATCCAGGCAGCCGTAGATTGTCTCGGGGGTGTCGATGAGGTAGCGGATGCGGCTGCCCACGGCTGCAAAGAGAAAAAAATGTATATTAATTAATATAAATAATTTTTGTTTGCAGCGCAATTACCAATGCATTTAAGTAATAAAATTGCATAAATCGTTTATTAAAGCTTACCAAAGAGCTTGTCAAAGGAGGAGGCTGCAGCTTGGTCAGGGGAGGCGCCGCTGCGCCGCGATTCCACGCTCTCAGCTAGAGAATCTAGCTTTTGCTGCAGCAGGTCAAGACTGCGGGACACCGACTCAGACTGCTGTGAGATGCCCACTATGGTGTCAGCGGAGGAGATGAGGTCTCTGCAGCAGTGGTAATGGAAGAGAGGGGGCAACGGAAGTGAGAGGAGCGGCAAAACTAAAGTATCCAAAATTATTGGATTGGAGCCAATGCGCGCGGGCTTGCCTGTAGGAATCGCCCACAACTTGGCGCAGCTGGGTTTTCTTCTCCTCAATCTGGTGCCTCGTCCTGTTCTCGATCTGCAGATGGATTAGGGAAGAACGATTGTGGATCTGCAGAAGGGTGAGCAGGGCACTGGCGCCGGTACCCACGCCATCTAAATGCTTACCTCGCGAATTTCCGCCACGCTCCGAGTTTGGAACAGAGTTTCTGCGTCTAATTGGGCCATTGGAGGCATATTAGCCTCTTAGCCTCGATGGATGCGCTCAGTGCGGGCCCTGATTGTCAGATGCAGAATTATAAAGACATTAAAAACAAAATTATTTGCTTTTCAACCTGCTGAAAACAAAAAAATGCGATCGAAAAAGAAAACGGAAAACCTTGAGAGAGAAGCTAGTTTTTACTATATAATTGTGTATATCGATGTTTAGTTAAGTGATTTTTATTTTAAGGAGGTCTCTGCGCTAAACATCGTCAAAGCTCTTCAACAAGAATTGATCAGAGCTGCTTTCAACCTCGCTAGAAGCGACGCTATTACTATGGTGAGAATGCAGCTTTTAGACCACGAGATCAGCACCTGGCCGCTCGTTCACGGTCCCCCTCCAACCGTTTCTCTGCCCATAACTAAAAACTGAACTAATTCTCGATCAAACTTCATTTTCCCCGATCGCAGGAGGCGACCGTGGTGTGCGTTGACAACAGCGAGTTCACCCGCAACGGGGACTACGCCCCCACGCGGTTTCAGGCCCAGGCTGACGCCGTGAACCTGCTGGCTGGCGCCAAGACCCAGCACCACCCCGAAAACACGGTGGGAGTGATGACCATGGCAGGCAAGACTCCCCGCGTGCTGGTCACCCCCACTCCCGAGCTGGGCAAGGTGCTGAACGCAATGCAGGGCATGAAAATCGAGGGCCAGGTCAATTTGTCGACTGCGGTGCAGATTGCGCAGCTGGCGCTCAAGCACCGCGAGAACAAGATGCAGCGGCAGCGCGTGGTGGTGTTTGTGGGGTCCCCCATCTCCGAGGAGAAGGAGGCGCTGGTCAAGATCGCGAAGAAGCTCAAGAAGAACAACGTTGCTGTCGACGTCGTGTCCTTTGGCTCCGAGGAAGAAAACTCGGAGAAGCTGGAGGCCTTCCACGCCGCCGTCAACTCCAACGACAACAGCCACCTCGTAACCGTGCCCCCCGGCACCATCCTCTCGGACATGCTGTTCTCCACCCCCATTTTCATGGAGGAAGGCGCCGGAGGCGGAGGCGGCGAAGAGGGGGCCACCCCCGCCGCCCCCCGCACCAACATCGTGGACGGGTTCGACTACGGGGAGCTGGGGGTGGACCCCAACCTGGATCCCGAGCTGGCGCTGGCCCTGCGGGTGTCTGTCGAGGAGGAGCGGGCACGGCAGGCGGCGGCCGCCGCGGCCGCCGGCGGCAGCGGAGCTGCTGAAGAGGGTGCCGGGGACGGTACTGCCACCCCCGCGGGCGCCGCGGCCACGACCCCTGCTCCTGCTGAGGCTGGCGAGGGCGCCCACGATGGCCTGGAGGCGATGGATGAGGATGTGCTGCTGCAGCAGGCACTGGCGCTGTCCATGCAAGCCGACCAGGAGCAGGCCACCCCCGCGGCCTCGCAAGGCGCTGCCGCCACCCCTGCGGCGCCTGCCAAGGCTCCCGAGTCTGCCGCTGCCACCGTCACCGCTCCTGTCCCTGCTGATGAGGACGAGATGATGGTGGATGACCCTGAGCTGGCGCTGGCGCTGCAGATGTCGCTGGCAGAGTCGCAGCCAGGGGAAGAGGAGACGAAGGAGGGTGAAGGACAGTAAATAAATATTAAAAAAGTCAAAAGTAGTATCGCTGCCAATCGCTGCCAGGCAGCCCTCTCCTTTTTTCGACAATTTCTCTTCATGTCATAGTTCTATGTGATTTACAGTAAACACTACCCTAAACATATGCTGCTGTCATTTTCGATTTGTAAAAGTAATACTAGTGTCTTCTTCGGGAAAAACCTTGGCAAGAGGCATGCATGTTATTATAACCATGTTTGGTCAGCTAAACAAGGGGAGAAATTTATGTGGCTTTGAATGTTAGAATGATGGCCCTCCTCTTTCACTCGGCGGTGGCATTGGTCGAAGGCAGGATTTCTGCAGGAGGAAGAGAATACAAAAGTAAACTAGTTGCGGTGATGGTGGAGAAATTCAGCGGAGAAATTTAAAACAGGAAGAATAAAATCAACAGAGACGTCGCCCTCCACGTTGTTAATATAACTAATAAACTCACTCTCGATCTTGGCAAACTCCCACTCCTTGTTGCACAGTGGGCACGCTGAGCGCGTCTTGAGCCAGCGCTGGATGCAGTCGAGGTGGAACACGTGGCCGCAGGTGCCCCAGGCTATACTCAGGCCCGGGTGCTCGTTATCTCCGGTGGGGTTGGCCTGGTACTCTATGCTGGGCTCGTACAGGTTGTTGCGGCAGATGGCGCACGTGTCGGTGCAGATGGCCCAGGACCACATCGCCACGGCGTTCCACTTTTTCACCTCGAAGCGCTTGCCGCCAGCCTTGCCCTTGCCCTTCTTCACCTCCGGCTGCTCCTGCTGCTCCACCTGCGCGGAGGGAAGGGCTTGATCAGAAAATGTCACGATGGAACTTGGCAGAGCGGGATAAATAGAGAAAAGAGGGCCGCAGCCGCGGGTAAAAACGGCGTGTACCTCCATAGCCTCAGCGTTGTCCGTCATTATTGGGAGCAGTGAAGGATTAAGGTCCCCGAGGTCGACTGCTTGATTTCAAAAAAAAAAAAAAAAAACTCTTTCGGCGTGTGTTTTGGAGGCGAAACTGTTTGGATGCGAAACACGGAATGATGTATAGTATTATAAAATTTAAATGCTTTGTGTTTCAAGCAGCAAAAATTGGGAGGAAAACACAGCGAGAGAGTTTTTTTTACACAGAGTTCCCTCACCCCTCTCAGTCGTCGTCATATAAATAAAAACAGATTAGCATTATTTTTAAACGAGGCGCACTTGGATACGAAGGAGGCAAATTGTTTGTCTTGAACTTTTTTTCCCCACCAGATATTTCTTGCCTGACTATTTTTGGCTGCTCTCGGGACGATGCCTGCTCTCCTAATGACTCAAAATTTGGTGGACACGATGAAAACGACGCGAAGCGCTATCGCATTGAGGAAAACGGGCAGCAGGGTTGGAAATAATCTCCTTCAACGTCAACATCGACGCACAGTCGCTGCCACCGCTGCCGCACCAGCCAGAGAATTTTCCAGCCCTATCAGGGAGGAGGGGCCGTCCGGATTCAGCGGGGGGAGAGACCCTCCTCAGCCACTAAGACCATTGCCTAAAAAGGTGCGCAAAAATGGTGAAACCGCATCTTCTCTTGCCATTTCAGCCAGTCTCACATCCAATATAATAACCGTGCTCAGGTGGAGGGCTTGGTGGACGACCCCCTTTTGCACAATCCTCTCCAACGGATGGAGCGCTTGGGGCTGGGGTGGATGGGCGTGATTCTGGAGCTGGAGGGCGTATGCGTCGACTACGAGTACGGCGACGTCACGCAGCGAAGTTGGCAGCAGGTGGCGGAGGAGGAGGGCAAACCATCGCCGCCCATTTGGGCGCTGCGGCGGGTGGAGGGGATGAAGAACGAGCAGGTCAGTTAAGCAGTAGCAAAGTTGTGTTGTGGGGGAAGCTTAAATCTCCTGCGTCATTTCACAATACCGCCTTTCCATCAATCTGCGCCTCTTGAACAATCTCACGTTGTTAACTTGTATTTTTCCTAAACGAATGTTACTTCTCTCCTTAAAAAAACACACAGGTCATTCAAGAGGTGTTTTGCTGGAGCCGCAACCCCATGGAGGTGCGCAGGCTATCTGCTCGCAAGGAAGACATTCTCGCCACGCTGCTGGGCGACCGCATACCTATGGTGCCATCGGGCATCCCAGCCCTGTTGGACACGCTCCAACGCAGCGGCGCCCCCGTGGCGCTGGTGTCTTCCGCCCCCGAACATCGTGTGGCGGCCATCCTGGACGCCGCCGGCCTTTCCTCCCGCTTTGAGGTGACGATCAGCGGCGACGATGTCCACCGAGGAAAACCCGACCCTGAGGGTTATCTGTACGCCGCGCAGCGCATCGGGCGGCCGCCCGTGCGGTGCGTGGTGGTGGGCAGCTCCAACCTGAGCGTGGAAGCGGCTCACGAGGTGGGGATGCAGTGCGTGGCGGTGGCGGGGCGCCACCCTGTGTATGAGCTCAGCGCTGCCGACCTGGTGGTACGCTCGCTGGGGGAGCTGTCGTTCATGAATCTGAAGCAACTGTTTGCGCTGGAGGACACGGCGATGCCGCACACCGACGAAGATGGAGAGTTTGAGGTGGAGGAAGAGGACGAGGGGCCATCAGGAGGGTCCTACACTGCCGTGCAAGTCATGGATAGGTGATACCTAATTTATTTAGGCAGACTCGACTCTTTCCTGGACCAAAACGAATACCTACTCTTCTCTTCTGAATCTGGAATGCCCCCCAAAATGCACCCTCCTCTTCCGTCAATATCGTCAACCTCTTTTTCCCAGCTGATTCCCTCTCCTTCAGTCTGTCTTCCGGCGTAACTTGTTGCGATCTGCTTTCATGTACTTCTCCCCACCATTTCAATGTGTGTGTCTGTTGTCCTTCCTTAATTTTTGCCTGTCTCTTTCCGCGGCGGGACAAAATGCCTTTCATGTACTATTAGTGGCAAAATCTTTTCTTCTTCGAACGGGACCCCCTCTTTCGTGTTGTGTCTTATTATATTCCTCCCAATTGTATCCGCTTGGCCTGGGCCACCTGCCCTGCGTCCCAAGCGTCCATATTCCCTTTCCTTTTTAATTTTTCTTCTCATCAACGAATGCTTGCTTGATGCCCTTCGTCGATCCGATTCCTGATTCCTCTCCCCTTTCTGGTTCAATGATCAGCTCTGTGGGCCCAATGACCAGCTCTGTGGGCCCAATGACAACGGAAAAACTTGCCCTTGTATAAAAAAACTACTTTCACGACATTCTTCTGGGTTCCTACTTGCTCACTGTAAAAATTACTACATCTTACTCTCAAATGCTGTCTCTTTTACAACCCGGCAACCAGCACTCTTCCAATCGAGTGCCCAGCAAAAATAAATGAAAGGGCAGAATGAAATTTGCAGCCATAAAGCGGTCAGATACTTTACTTTTCGTCGCCTCCAAAGGGTGTGCCAAAGTTGAACCAACTCCGCTTTTTCTTCGGCTTATCCTCGCCCTCAGTATTGCCCTCCTTCCCTTCTTCCGCCGCTGCCCCGCCTCCACTACTGCTCGCACCGCTGCTGCTGCCTGAATGACTGCCACCGCGGCTGCCACCGCCTCTTGGAGGGCTGGGAGGAGCATTTGCCGGGTGATTGCTGGCAGGTTTGCCGCCCTTGAACTCTTCCAACAACTCTTTTTGGCGCGTCGTAAGCGTCTTGGGCACCGCCACCTTCACCACGACGTACTGATCGCCTCGCCTTCCCCGCTGCCCCATCAAATCCATCGGCACACCATACCCCCGCATCCGCAGCTTCTCCCCAGGTTGCGTCCCGGGCCGCACCTTCACCTCAGCCCGCCCGTCAATCGTGGGCACCTCCACCACCGTGCCCAGCGCTGCATCAGCGATGCCAACCTGCGCCTCGCTGTACAGATCAAAGCCATCTCGCTGGAACCGAGGGGACGGCATGACCATGATCTGCACGATGAGGTCGCCTGGAGGCACGCCTTGGGGGCCCGGCATGCCTTGACCCTCCACCCGCAGCTGGAAGCCAGAGTCAACACCTGGTGGGATATCAATCTCTATGGAGTTTGATGGGCCGCCGCGAATGCCCAAAGAAGAGGGATCCACCACTCGTTTGGTCCCTTTCACGGCTTCTTCGAAGCTCACCGTGAGGCCTGCATGGACGCTGCGCCCGCGGCGCGTGCGTGCAAACCCGCCGCCGCCCGCTCCGCCGAAAATATGCTCGAAAATTGTGCCCTGGAAGCCGCCTGCCCCTCCGGCGCTCGCTCCACCGGCGCCCCGCCCGAAAAATTCTCGGAACAGGTCCTCTGGGTCCACCTGCATGCCTTGGCCGCCACCAAAAGGGCCGCCGCCTGGGCCGCCTCCGCCAGGGGCTCCACCGGTGGTCTCTGCATGCTCGTAGGCTGTGTGCCCCAGCTGATCGTATGCCGACCGCTTTTGGGGGTCTCTCAGCGTGTCGTACGCGCGTTGAGCCTCTTGGAATTTTTTCGCTGCATTTGGGTCACCGTGATTGGTGTCAGGATGATACTGCTTGGCCAACTTGTAGTAGGCTTTCTTAACTTCAGAGTCTGAGGCGCCGCGCTGCACGCCCAGAATGTCGTAATAGGTCTTGGCGAAGGAGGGGGCCGAGGCGTGAAAAGCTCGGGCACAGGCGGCAGCAGACGCTGTAGAAGGGGCTGCAGAAGGCGCAGCGGCAGTCCGTCGCCAGCTTGAGCCGCTGGATGACAGTCCGCACAGCTCGTCCACCAGTCTCCCCAGCTGCGCCGTGCCTGAAAGCCCCAGTCTGAGGCTGCCGGAGGAGGCTGCTACCAAGTGACGCCCAGCCATGCCCCTGATTGCAATGATCGTCGCTCTAAAGTGTCAACAATGCGTACATATAGCTCGTGACGCTGCGAGGGCCCCGGCTGAGGCAGGATTCGTGTCAAAGTTGAAAGATGCGTATGTTGATTCTATTTTGTCGGCCGATTATAAGTGTACAATCCAACCAGCATGCGCTCAATGAAATAGAAGCGGGTTGAAAATTATTATAAATTAGAATATTTAAGTTTCTCTCAATAGTAATTGATTCAAGTTCCAGAAGGGGGCCTTCTGGGCTGCTGAAATGAAATTTCATCCTCCCAGTCAGAATTCACACCAACAGACAACTTCTGCAACGCTCTTCGTTACAATCACACCATTAATGCGCCCATAAACACATATTCACACGCTTATAATTATCACATCACTATGCCGTCCCGTCTGCAGGTGCCGCAGCCGCTCCGTCCGCCTCCCCAAACATGCTCACCAAGCTGCGGGTGTTCTTCTCCTTGGTCAGCACCTCCACCACGTCGCTGAGCTTGTGCATGCCGTGCACGTGGTTGTCCCGCGTGCGCACGTTCACCATCTGGTCGTCTCGCTCCTTCTCGCCCACCACCAGGATGTAGTTGAACTGCGCCACCTGCGCCTCCCGCACCTTCTTCTGCATCTTGCGCGACAGCAAGTCTATCTCCACGTGGAAGCCCGCCGCCCTGAACGCCGCCTTGACTTCTAGGCCGTACTCGTAGGAGGCTTCGCTGATGGGCACCACCATGACCTGGCGGGGGGACACCCACAGCGGCCACCTGCCGGCAAAGTTCTCGGTCAGAATGGCGAACATGCGCTCGACCTGTGGGGGAGAAAGGGGTGAAATGAATGGGGTATAAGCCGTCAGAAAGACAGAAAGACAGGGTACAGAGGCAAAAAGTATAACCGGTCCCCAATTACTTAGAGAGGCGCATAAAGAATGGAAGAAATAAAATAAACAAAGCAATGAGCAATACTAAACGAAACAATCAACGAAACAATCACACAATCAATTTAATTATGAGCTCTATCAACTCACAGACCCCAGGATGGCTCGGTGCACAATCACCGGCCGCACGTACTCCCCGTTCTCATCCACGTAATCCAGGTCGAACCTGATGGGCAGCTGGAAGTCCAGCTGCACGGTGGCGCACTGGAACTTGCGGCGCAGGGCGTCAAACACGGTGATGTCGATCTTGGGGCCGTAGAACGCGCCGTCCCCGGGGTTGAGCTCCCACTCGCGCCCCGTGGTGTCCAGGGCCTCCTGCAGCGCCTTCTCCGCCTGGTCCCACACCTCCAGCTCGCCCAGGTAGCCCTCTGGCCGCGTGGACAGCGCCATTTTGTAGTCCAGACCGAACACCGCGTACACCTCGTCCAGCATCCTCAAAAAGGAGGTGATCTCGTTGCCCACCTGGTCGGGCCTGCAGAAGATGTGCGCGTCGTCCTGCTGGAAGCGCCGCACCCGGGTGAGGCCAGACAGCGCACCAGAGTACTCGTTGCGGTGCAGCACGCCAAAGTCGGCCAGACGCAGCGGCAGCTCGCGGTAGGAGCGGGTGCGGCTGGCGAACATGAGGCAGTGCCCCGGGCAGTTCATGGGCTTGAGCCCGTACTCTGCCTTTTCCACCGAAAAGGAGAACATGTTTTCTCGGTAGTGCGCCGCGTGGCCCGAGGTCTCCCACAGCTCAAAGTTGTAGATGTTGGGGGACACCACCTCGTCGTAGCCAAAGGACCAGTACTTCTCGCGAATGAAGTCCACCAGCGCTCCGTAGATGCGGGCGCCGTTGGGCAGGAAGAAGCATGAGCCGGGGGAGAGGGGGTGGAAGAAGAAGAGCTCCTGCTGGGTGCCGATGTTCCGGTGGTCGCGCTTCTTGGCCTCCTCCATGCGGTGCTGGTACTCCTTCAGCTCTTTGTCGTCGGGGAATGTGATGCCGTACACGCGCTGCAGCGGCTCGCGGTTGACGTCGGCACGCCAGAACGCGCGCGACATGGAGTTGACGCCCACCGCCTTGAGCACGCCCGTGTTGGGGACGTGCGGGCCGTGGCACAGATCCACCATGGGGCCGCAGCGGTAGCATGAGATGACCTCATCGGCCGGGAACGCCTGGATCATCTCCACTTTAAACTTGTTCTCCGCAAACATCTCCAGAGCCTCGTCCTTGGTAATGACCACGCGCTCAAAGGAGTGGCGCTCCTTGACGGAGGTCTGCATGCGCTTCACTAGCCGCTCCTTCTCACCGTCGCCCAGGGAGCGGTCCCCAAGGTAGCAGTCGTAGTAAAAGCCCTCCTCCAGCGCGGGACCTATGGTCAGATCGGCGCCAAACTCCAGCTCCAGCGCCTGACCCAGCAGATGCGCGCTCGAGTGCCAGAAGGTCTGCAGAATAATTGGGAGAAAATGAGCTGCGGTAGGTGAGTTTTCAAAACTTGGTGTGTGATAATGGGGGGCGATTGCTGAACAGGATGAACATCGCTGACCTCCTTGCCGTCGGGGTCATTAAAGTTGAGCAGCTGCAGCGCGCAGTCGCCTTCCAGAGGTCGCAGCAAATCCCAGACTGAGCCATCCACCTTGGCCACCACCGTCTTCTTGGCCAGGCTCTTGGAAATGCTGTTTGCGATTTCCATGGGAGTGGTGACGCCCTTGACGCCCGGCTTTTCTGAGCCGTCCGGAAGAACAACCTTGATGGGAACATTTGCTTGCTTGGCAGCCTCCAACTGGGCATCAAAGCGGGATTTGACGGCCGAAAACAGCTCCACACGCTTCTGGTAGTAAGGTAGCTTCTCAGACACCACCTCATCCCAAGCCTTCTGCGGCCCAGCAGCAGCCTGCTTCCTCGATGCTTTCAAGCTCATCTTTTCGACGGCCGCTGCGGCGGCATCGCCTTGTGTTTCCACAGGAGGGTCTCCTCCACAGCAATCACCGCACATTGTGTTCAGATATCTTTAGAATGAGCTGTATTTCGTGGGTTTTTGGGGCAGGTATCACAATAGGTTCTGGTCTGTTGACCAGCTCCATGCAGACTGCAATTCGTGCTTGTTCCAGAAGCTCTAGGGAGTGGGCGGAACCCAAAACCTGAAACCTGCTGTAAATACCCCGCAGATGGGCATCTCCGGCAGGCTCCGTCGCCGCTCTAAACTGAAATTTCTCGTTCCCTCCATGCTGATTTTGATTAGCTATCGTATACTATGCGATACCTTTTGAAAAACAAGCTGCAACATGAAATGCAGCTGGGGCAGCGGTGGGGTAGGGATATGGGGCTCGAAAGTTTTCCACACCATTATCAGCGCGGTAACATGTTGCCGTGCTCCCAGGGGGAGTGATCGAGCGGCGACAGGATGGGTCTGGGAATTTACAGCGACATGTTTGGGAACAGCTGGGGAGCATGCCTCGGAAAACCTTCCACGCTTTCCGATAATAATCCATTTATTCTTTTACTCCTTGGGCTGGTTGCGAGGATTCTCAGGGCTCCGCTGCCACAGCTCGAAGATACGCGACTTGTACTGCATCAGCTTCAGACCAGGCTTCTGTGGGAGGGAAACGGGGAGACAACAAAACAGCGTGAGTGTCGTAAATTTCATTCTATATACCCCTTCAAATTTCCAGACATTTCTCTTTCGTACCTCTTCCTTCATAACAGGCAGCATGCGCTGGTAATAGTCTTCAAATGCCGCCTTTGCTCGCCTGCAGCGTTTTATTCACCAATGATTAGGCGAGCTTCAATTTGAAGCAACTAAATAAAATATTCCGCCAATCAATCAATCTAAACTGTCAACTCACTTTTCTGGGTGACGGTCCTGCGGCGTGCCATCCCCCACCGACATCTGCTTCAGCGCCGCCTCCACGCTGCGCGCCTCCACCACCACGTCGTCCCTGTTGGCGTTCTCAACCTCCACCAGCCGGGCATAGTCGTCCTCGGTGACCTCTCGCTTCACCTCTCCCGTGCGCTGCTCCGCCATCTGCGCCCGCTTTCGCCGCTCCGCCTCGGCCGCCAGCATGAGGATGTGGGAAGTCACCTTTTTGGGCGCGGCATTTTTGGCTGCGAGCTTCGCCATGGCTGCCTCCTCCTCGGCCGCCAGCCGTTTGATTTCTGCCTTGCGCGCGGCGGCCTCGGCCTTCTTCTTCTCCTCATCCTCGCGCTTTGCGTCCTTCTTGCCCTTGGGGTTCTCGTAGGGCTTCCAAGCGGCCTCCTCTGCTTCCGCCTTTACCTTGGCCGACTGCGCTGTCTTGGCGTCTGCCTTGCGCGTACGGGCGTCGGCCACCTTTTCGTTCATCCCCATCTTTTTGCCCATCTTGGAAACGGTGCGTAGGGAGAAAGCGGAGGAAAAAAAATATATATTAAAATCCTTTCAAAATTTGATCACTTTTTTTGTGTAGAGTATATGGCCTTGTCTGTGACGGGATGAATGCGGAGCGTGTGCACTGTTTTTATATTTAACTATTTTTATAATTGCTTAAAAAAATGCACCCCAACTAAAATGAAAATCGCGAACAAGGCAATTTCTTCGTCTTCAGAGCTTTCACTTCCATTTCCTATTTCCCTATGTAAATATTGGGAGTGGGTGTCGCTTTGAAATGCAGTAGCATAATTGTGAGTTTAACCATAATGAAGCTCGAATCGCAAATTGATTCAATCAACGAGTTTAGGGATGTGCTGGGCGAATCCAGCATTTCAAGGCTTTCGCTTGACGACGAGGCAATAAAGTTTTCGCTGCAGGGCGGCCGCCTTGCCCGCCGAGAGGATTTTTCGCTGCACACACACCTTGGATCACCAGCCTTGGTGGTGTGCACCAGCGATGCCGCGCTTGCCCTTGCCGACTTCAACAAGAAGTTGGCGGATGGGTGCAGCTTGGGCAAGGCCCTGTCCCTCCTGGGGCGCGCTCTGAAGGTGGACCTAGACTGGGTGCGGGAGGCGGACCAGCAGGGAGGGGCCTCTGCCAGCGAGGGGGGCTGCAGCGACGAGGACATGGCGGAGGGGGACGACGACGAAGCTGGATCTCTGTCCGGCAGCGACGATTTCGACACCGACGTCCTGCGCGAGTGGTCGCGTCGGCTGGTTCGCCTCGAGGCGGTTGAGGCGGCAGCAGAGGCAGCAGCAGAGGACCAGGCCTCCACCTCCCGCACCGACCACGTGGAACGCCAGATCTTCGACCAGCGCGCCGCCTTTCGCCGCCTGGTGAACGAGCTGGAAGAGATTTTCAAAGAGCAGGTGCGGTTGGCATTTATTTTTTATTTTTGGTTTTGCTGCTCAAACTTTTGCTATTCTGTTACAAATCAAAACGCTGCCACATGCATTCATTGCTTTCCTTACTTCTTTAGGACTACAACCTGGTGGCAGAAGCGCCTGGCCCCCTGGGTCTCTCACAGGTGAGAAGAAGAACGCACTGGTGATTTGGCCTGTTATTCACCCCAGTTTTTATAAAACCCCTAAAGGACCTCCATCCACTGTTTCATTTTTTTGTTTGCTAGTGGGAGGTCAGCCTGGCGGGTTTTCCCGCCGGCTCACAGCTCGCAGCAGACCTGCACCAGGCCGGCCGCAAGCACGGGCTGTCTGCGGTGCAGCTGCAGATAAACTTTAAGCGCGGGCTTCACCCGTTTTATCCCCCCAGCGTGGTGGTCACCAGCCCGCGCTTCAAGGGCCCCGTGATGGCCGCCGTGGCATGCCACCCCATGTTCAAACTGGAGTCGTGGGAGTTCACGCAGAGCGCCAAGGACATCATCCTCAAAATCAAAGACTTCCTGCAGGCAAGTTTTTATATGTATTATGTGTTGAGAGAAATATTGTTTGTTTATAATAATTTGATCCTTACGCATTTTCCTTTCATAATTTTGTGTGCAGAGCCATGCACGGGTGGACCTGGAGAGCCCCCACCCCGGGTACCTGCCCGCAGAGCACCTCCTCGTGCGCCTGCAGGCGCTGACGGGGGTGCCGCCTGCCGACGCCTCCATCACGCCCGAAGTGGCCTACGCAGACGCATTCCAAGACTACATCAGCAAAGCGAACGCCCCCGAGGCCGTGAGATCCCCTGGGTCAGCTGGACCGGCCAGTAAGAAGGCCAGAGCGGGCCCTCCCTCTGGTGGTTCTGGCGCAGAAGGGGCTGCTGCAGGGAGCGGGGGAGCGTTCCCCTGGGGAGCAGGCGTGGGGTACGGCCACGGGAAGCTGTCTGGCAAGGCGTGGGACGCGCGGCGGGCTGAGGAGGTGCAGGCCGCTCGGGACGCTGAATCCTGCGAAGTTCTCAACGCCCTGGCTGAGGAAATGGCCAAGAGACTGGCGGAGCCGTCGGCGGGCAACACCGCTGACCGCGAGCTGATTCTCACGGCGCTGCGTTCCGGCTGTCTGGTGCCGCTGCTGACCCGCGAGCTGTCGGCGGTGGGCTTTCACGGCATGGTAGCGAGAGTCCCCTACTACGGGGCGCTACTGCGGTGCGTGGCGGCGCTGACACGTGCCGACACCGCCGATATGCTGGCGTGGCACGCGCAGGGGGAGGTTCGCACGCTGGCAGGGGCCACAGCGGCGCTGCGGGCGCAGGCGGCTACCTTCCTGCAGGTGTGCGGGGTGAAGCGTTTTGAGACGGACGAAGAGGAGGACTACGACCTGGCGCAGAGCGTGATCAAAGTGGCGGACGAAGTGGCAGCGGTGGCGCCGCCAGCAGCGGCAGCAACAGCGACTGCAGGGCCAGCGGCTGCTGCTCCTGCTGGGCGCATGACCCGGCGGCAGGCGGCGGCAGCCGCCGTTGCGGGAACCTCCAGCGCCGTCGCTGTGAGGGGCGGCCATGAAGCAGAGGAGGCACGCTATGTCTCAACCCTCTCCTCCTTCAGGGTTAGGGTCATTCCTGGGGTGGCCACCAACCACGCCTACCGCGACGCCGCCTCCCGCGAAGCCACCGCGCCCTCGCGCGTGCGCGCCCGCCGCGTGGCCAGCGAGCTTGCTGCCATGGAGTCGGACCTGCCGGTGACCACCTCCTCCTCTGTGTTTGTGGTGGCTGACGAGCAGCAGACGATCCTGTGGAAAGCGATGATCACGGGACCTGCAGACACCCCCTACGAGGGCGGCTGCTTCCTGTTTGACGTCTACTTCCCCAGCGAGTACCCTGATCGCGCGCCGCAGGTCAAATTGAGGACTACTGCAGGCGGCACCGTGCGGTTTAATCCCAACCTTTATGCAGATGGTGCGTGTCTGACCCAATAATGCTCTTATATTTTGCTGTTTGCCTTTTGGCGCTGTTGTTTTTTACGGCCTTTTCTCACGCCGTCGTTGGCTTCCCCAAAATTTGCAGGCAAGGTGTGCCTCTCTCTGTTGGGCACGTGGAGCGGCGACCGGGGTGAAAGCTGGAACGCCGAGTACTCTTCCATGCTGCAAGTGCTGGTGTCCATCCAGTCGCTCATCCTGGTAGAGAACCCTTACTACAACGAACCAGGCCACGAGTCCCGACCCAACGACACCGCCGCCCACACCTACAGCGCCAACATCATGGAGCAGACGCTGCGGTGGGCGATGCTGGACCAGCTGCGGTCTCCGCCCGAAACCTTTGCCGAAGTTATTCGGGCGCACTTCAGGGAGCGGGGCGATGCTGTGCTGGTGACGGTGCGGCGGTGGGAGGCGTGGTGCAGGGAGAAGGGGCAGTCGGGGCGGGCGGCCAACATAAAGAAGATGATACCCGAGCTGGAGGTGGAGATATCCAAACTGAGGGCCGGAGGCGTTCATTAGACCCCCCCCCCCCCACACCCCCCTCTCAATTATTGCTGAATGAAGCCCTTTCCTTCGAATTGAACGGAAATTGACGATGGAAATTTGCTAGACAGCTCAAATTTTCAAACACTCATTTTAAGGTAATGAGCAAACAAATCAGATTTTATAGGAAAGCCTTCATTGCCGACATCCATTCCCATTGTATTCAGCCGAGCTGGGCCCCCCATTTCAATCAAACCTTCAACTAAAAATATAATTTGATCTGTCGTTTTTTTTTTGCTGCTTACGTTTTTATTTTGTGTATTTATTCTTTACAATTTCGCCATTGCTGTTTTTATCTTGGGAGAAAAATGACAGCCGAACCAGCGGTTGTGGATGATTTCATCCTTACAAAAATTCTGGGGTACCCCATCCTCCCCGATGCGCTTCTCGTTGAGCTGCGGCCCCTGGGGCGGCGATTTCGCAACGCCGTGGATGCAGTACTGCTCGAACGCTTTCAAACGCGCTGGGACCTGGAGGGAGGCCCTCCTTCCCCCCCCCCTCCCTCTTGCACGGCTTACTCCAGCGCCTCTCTCCGTCACTTCGTCCTGCGCCACCGTCTGGCTGCCAGAGGCGACTCCCTGGCCTCCCTGGCATTAAAGTACTGCACGGACCTGTCCACCCTGCGCCGGATGAACAACATCATCAGCGACCGCACCCTGGCATCGCGGACGGAGATTTTTGTCCCAAGTAAGCTGGTTAATGAAAGATATGGCGATTAAACCAGTTTTTTACCTCTCTTCTTCTTTTATATGTTCAAATATGCGTTGGATGATGCATTGACCCCCCTCTTCTGTTTCGTTTCCCTCTGCGCAGTAACAGACGCACGTCGATTGCGGGGGTGTTGGGTTGGGTTCGAATGCAACTCGGCTGCCCACGGCAAGCCCATGTGGGTGGTGCGCAACCCTTCAGACGGCCCACCACCGCCACCCCCACCGTCCCAACCTTACGCCTCCAACGGCAAGAAGCTGCAGGCGATGATGCAGCGGGCGTTGAACCTTGACGCTGATACCGCTCGGTACTACCTCTCTGCTGCCGGGGGGGACCTGCGGGCTGCAATGACGGCGCACGCAGAAGACAAGCGGTGGGATAGGCGGGTGGGGTCGCTGAGGCGAGCGCTTGCGAAAGCGTCATCAGGGAAGAGGCGGAAATGAATTCTTCCGTAGGGTTGTTTTGGCTGGCCATCATGTGCATGGCCCCAATTTGTATTATGCGCCACATGCGAAACAGCGTTGGTGTTATTTTGTTGTTCATTAGTTTGTTGTTCATTAGTTTTTTTTTAGTATTGCGTTGAGTTGTAAATTTGGTGTAGAGCTTTTCAGCCCCCGGCAGCAGCATGCATTCTTGAAATTCCACAAGAAATTTCTCTCTGTGACGCCTCCCTGACAAGCCTGCTCTCTGCTGCCCCGTCAGCAGGTGGACACAATTTCAAACAATAGTTTATCGCTGGCACATTCTGGTTTATCATCATTTCTTCCAATCTGCGCGGCTCACAAAGAGCGCACAGCATCAGCATCACCTTGAAAGACAAACTCTTTTAAATAAGTTTGGTTTTCGAATTTGATCTGTCTTCGCCAGCCTCTGTGGTCTGCCGTCTACGGAAGCGTGCAACCTGTCCCTGAACGCACAGTGCAACCAGCGAAAATGAAGCGGGTTGCTCGCAGGCTTTGAGGTTTGATTGATTGATCATCAAGGAAGGCTCCAACAGCAACTATGCCTGGCGATCCCGGCGAAGCCAGCGCACGCAACAAGCGACGGGACATCCTGGAAGACTTGATCATGGTCCCTTCCAGCAAGTGGCCGAAGACCAACGGAGGCGGCGGGCAGCCGAGAGGAGGCCGTCCATCCAACGACGGCAACGCCCAAAGGGCCTCAAACAACGCCCCAGCGAGTAGCGGGCCGCCGTCTACCAACCCGGCGCGCAGCGACGGCGGCGGCGGGAGGGGAGGAGCAGCAGGCGACTGTGCCCCAACTGGAAACAACAACAATCGCAACAGCGGTGTCATTGATGGGGGAGAGGATTTCGAATCAGAGCGAGGGTGCACCTCGTACGCCGACAACCAGTGCGCCTGCTGTGACAACGGCGGGCTGCTGGTGCCGTGCGAGGGGCGGTGCCGGAGGAGTTTTCACCTGGGCATTGTGTACGAGAGAGACCCGGGCGGCGGTTCTGACCGGCTGGTCGAGGCCCCCGCCGCCACCGTCGAGCACTGCAACGCCCTGGACATGCCGTTCGAGATCGCCAAAGCACTGGTGAAGTCGGCCGAGCCGTTCTACTGCCCCAACTGCGCAGCGGCGCGGCAGGCGTGCTTCAAGTGCGGCAGGGAGGGCGCGGAAGGACTGGACGTGGTGAAATGCATCGGCGGGAGTTGCGGGCGGTTCTACCACCGCGCGTGCCTGGAAGACTCCAAGTCTGTGGTGGGGGGGTCCCGTTCTTCTCGTGGGCGGGAACACCCTCAGTTGTGCGCCCTGCATTGGTGCTCTAAGTGCAAGCGCGGCAGTGTGCTGCCGCAGGACGTGGGGGAGCTGGGGGAGCTGGTGCAGTGCCGGCGGTGTCCGCGCGCTTACCACCGCGCCTGCTTCCCTCGCCGCATCGCAGAAAATCGGGTGTGGCTCGCTAGCTACAGCCCCCACGGGCGGCTGCTGCCGGGGTGCCAAGTGGAAACCTCTGTGCTGTATTGCACTGACCACAGAATGGTGGGCGCCAGCGTGGAGCTGCGGGAAGGGAAGGTGGCCTCTGACGAATTGATTGCGGACTGGGTGGTCGCGTACGCCCGAAAATTCCCACACCTGCACTCTTCACAGGCGATTATTCGAAAGTGGGAAAGGAGAGAGGGGGCGGGCGCTCCTCCAGCGCCACCGCCAGAGGAGGCGGCAGTGCAGGAGCTGTTTGATGCGGCGCGGCGGGAAGTGAGCAAGGAGCAACTGAGGGAGGAGGTGCGGCGGTCGCGGCCGTTTCATCGCAGAGCCAGCAGGCCAGTGGACGAGGTGAGGGTTTGGCTTTGGTGGATTTTTCTATATTTGCTTTATTCTTGGTTTCCATTTTTCCTAATGCTTTGTTCCATTGCCCCCGTGTCACCCAGGGTCTTTTAGCTGGATTGGAGGCGACCATTCAAAATGCAGCGCAGCATCACGCGCGGCAGCCGCATAACGCCGCCTCCATCGCCCTGGTGCTCGACCGCAAGGTCATCGCGGAGATCGCGCAACGCCACCGCGGGGTGGAAGCAGCGATGGCCCCTTACCGTGCCCCTGCAGCAGGCCAAGGCCCCTTCACATCGTTCGGTCGAATTTTCGCCAGCAAGGAGCTGCTGAATGGTGTGGTGGCGCGGCTGGCGCCGTTTCTGCGGGATCAGGACCGGGTGGTGGACTTCAGCTGCGGCGCCAACGAGTTTTTGCCCCTGGTGAAGGAGCTGGCTGCGCAAGATGAGCTGGCGGTGGTGTGCAGGGGATACGACATCATTCAGCCCCGAAACCCAGCCGATTTTGTGCTCAAATCCTGGCTGGACGTCACCCCAGGCAAAGGTACGTTCATTTTGCATTTTGCACTTTGCAGTTGGTGATTTTATTTTGTAATGTTTTTCCTCTACTCACAGATGACCTGGGCCCAGCTGACAACCTGGTCATCGGGGTGAGCCCCCCTCGCGGCGCAGACGCCGGCGTTGATGTAGCCGATGCGTTTGTGCGCCGTGCCGCTGTCTTCCGCCCCCGCGTGATGGCGCTGCTGGTGCCCACCCCCACGCTAATTCCACCGGGGTACCACATCAAGATAGAGGATCGCAACCTGGCGGTGGGGTCCAGCTTCGCCGTGCCAGGGTCTGAGCAGAGGGTCACGGCCGGCGGGGGCCTGTCGGTGAGAATTCTGGTGCGGTCGGACGCGGAGAAGGACGCCTTCAGCTCGGCTGACGTCGGGCACTGGCATGGGGTAAATCAGAAAGAAACGTGATTGACAGACTTGATTGACGATTGACAAATAAAGAGTGAATGTAAGAGCCTTTGGGAAAAAACATTTGTAGACCGAACCCCTGAGAACGAGGGGGAAAATGGCGCGAAAGTGAGGTGGGCGAAGGCCGCTGTGCGCTCTTGTGCAGCGTGGCGCATCCCGTGTTCTTTATATAACGATATAACGTTTTAAATAAATTTAAACAAATCTGCGGCTGGATAATAAACGGAAATATTTTAGGCCGCCGGCAAAAACACTCCGACAACAAATAATTCTCTGTTCAAGTCGGAAAAATGAACTAGCACACCTGCTAATTGCATTGTTCGTGCACTTTGAGCAAATATGGCTGGAGCAGTCCTCGGCGGACGGGTGGCAAACATGAATTCGCACCACATTTCAGCCGAATTGGGCGCCGGCCATGGCGCATTGTCCACCACAGGCCCGCGATATTTTTCCGTGAGATGCCAGGCATCACAAAGACCAGGCGTACCGTCGCTGGGTGCGCCGGCATTGCCTGGCAGGGGCGGCGTCTCCCAGCTCAAGGTTCCCTCCAGCAGGGAGCTGGAGAAAATGCGGCAGTTCAGGCAGCAACAGCAGTTTCGGCAGCAACAGCAGCTACGGCACATGCAGCGCGCGGCGCCCCCGCCGCCCCAGCCAGGCATGAGCGTCGACGGCGAGCAGCAGAAGCCGAGCACCTCTAAACCCTCTTCTTCTTCTTCTTCTTCTTCTTCTTCTTCTGCTGCTGCTGCTGCTGTTGCTGCTGCTTCTACCACCAAACCCAAAGTGAGATATTACTGTGTTTGCAGTTTGCAATCCATCTTCTTTTTCCCCTTTGTCAGTCTTGTAACCTTTTTTCTTGCCGACATTCTCATTACAGCAGCGGCGCGCAACAGCAAAGAAGGAGGCAGGCCCGCCCCCCGACGACGGCCTTGCCCCCGAGGAGTTCCGCCGGCTGGTGGGGGTGTGCGGGCTGGAGGAGGCGTGGCGCCCGCAAGTCGGCCTGCTGGTGGCGCTGGGCCTGAAACCCGCCGACCTCACCCGCCTCGCCGCAGCCCGCCCCGAGCTCTTCCTCACCGACGTCGCCCGCATGCACCGCAAGCTCACGTTCCTGGGGCAAGAGGTGGGTCTCAGCCAGGTAGAGCTTGCCAAGGTCATCGTAAAAGTGCCCCGCATCCTAGAGTACCGCTCCGAGCGCACGGTGCGCCCCAGGCTGGCGTTCTTGCGGGAGGTGGGCGTGCCGGAGCAGGATCTGGCCAAGGTGGTGGTGCGCGCGCCCATGATCATGTCTCTCAGCTTAGAAGACACGCTGAAGCCTCGGGCGGCGTTCCTCAAAGCCGAGCTGGGGCTGGCGGACGGCGTGCTGGGCAAACTGGTGGCGCGACACCCCCAGGTGTTGACCTGCAGCGAGGACATGATGCAGCAGCGCGCGGACTTCCTGCGGGAGGAGTGCAAGCTGTCGGCGGTGGAGATCGCCAGGGCGGTGGCTGCGCACCCGCAGGTGCTGCACTACAAGATCGATTCGATGCGGGAGCGGGTGGACTACCTGGTGCGGTCGGTGGGGATGAGCAGGGAGCAGGTGGCGTGCGCGGTGGCGCGCTTTCCTCAGATATTTTCGCTGGCGATTGCGTCCAACATGGCGCCCAAATGGCGCTACCTGGTGGAGCACCTGGGCGGGGACACCGCGGCGTTGTGCGCCTACCCGGGGTACTTCTCGCTGTCGCTGGCCAACCGCATCATCCCGCGGCACCGCTTTGTGCAGGAGCGTCGCGGCGGCGAGTGCATGCCGTTTTCGCTCAACAACCTGAAGATGGCGGACAAGGAGTTTGCTGCCAAGGTGGCAGGGTCGACGCTGGTGGAGTACGAGGAGTTCAAGGAGCGGATAATGCAGACAAATGCAGCGGAGGCAGCATTTGCTTCCTCAAGCGACGATGAGGACTATTACTTCGAGGGAAAGAGCAGCGAGAAGGCCCCTTCCCCATCTTCCGCTGCGTCTTCTTCTTCTCTTTCTGCTGCCTCCACCCACCATCGCGATGACGACAGCAGCGGCGACGAGTTTGACCTGTTGCAAGAAAACATGAGCCAGCGCGAGGGCTGGGTACTGCCTGTGAGGCAGGCTGGCCGCAGCGGTGGCAGCGGGCTCCTACAGCAGCGGGCGAGGGGCAGCAGCCTGTCGCTGGGCACCAACAGCAGCAGCTCGTTGGTGCGCCGGGCTTACCCTGAAGATATAGAATGAAGAACTGCCAGCATCTTAATAAGAAAGAATCCATTTTTAATACTTCGCCAACAACCACAAAAAAATTGCTGGCTGGCCACTCTGTTTTTGCCAATTTTCTGCCGTTAAACTTTTTTATACTCTTCTTACACTACTCTCAATTCTTTTTATTTTTAGAACCATCGATACTCGAATATTTGTTGTGTACCCTTGTTGTAACATTTTGACAACTGGCAAACAAGCACTGAAGCGAAAAACAAAAGAAAACAACTCCGCCGCTGCTGCCGTCAAAATATTATTACAAAATGCCCTGGCGCTGTAAATCCGTGTAAATCTTCTTGCTGAACACGTTGCCCTGCGCATCTTCGTACTCCTCGTCCTCCTCCGCCTTGAACCCCCCAGCCTCCCGCTCCTGCAGGCTCTTCCACAGCGCCATGGCGTCCGTGATGGTGGTCACCTCGAAAAACTGGCGAGAGTTGGGAATTCCCAGCGCCTTCATGCCCGCCTCATGCCGCGGCTCCTTGAAGTGCCGCTCGAAAGCGCGCCGCCCCCAGTAGCTGGCCCCCCCGCAGATCTCGCACTTGAAATCCAGGTTGAGGCCGTGCAGCTTGTACAGCCAGTAGGGGATCGGCTTGCCGTCCCACCCCATCGGCAGCTTCAGCGGGTTGTAGATGTACTCATCCTCGTCGTCCTCCTCTTCATCGTCACCCACCAGCACCCCCTCTTCTTCCTCTGCCTCCGCCTCAGCCACCATCTCCTCGTAGGTCTGCGCCTGCCGCTTCTCGATGCGCCCCAGCGTGTCACCAACCACCCCAGCCAGCGTCTCGCACGCCCACGCAATCCGCGCTTCCCCCCACGCCACAACCTTGGCGGCGGCGGCGGCACGCTCGGCCAGCTCAGGAGCGGAAACGGCGGCGCGGCGGGGGCCCTTGGCGAACATGGAAGCCGGAAGGTCCTCCAGGCGCTTTCCCTTGGTGGCCATGAGGCGCTCCGAGCGCTGGCGCGGCGAGCCCCCACACTTCAGGCCCAGCGCGCTCAGCGCCGCTTTCAACCGGTCTGCGCCCACCGCCTCGAGCTCCTCCACGGTGGAGAAGGCGGCCAGGTCGATGGCGGCGTCTTCAGGCGCGGCTGGGGCCTTGGCGGGGCCGTTTCCGCGATCCTCCCACCCAATGACTTCTCCCGCCTCCCAGCGCTGCGAGAAATCCGCCTCCAGGCGCGCCAGCTGCCGCTCCAGCTGCGCCAGCGGCTGCGACCGCTGGTAGAACCCTTCCAGGTAGCCCGTCAGCTCGGCAACGTACTGCTTGTACTGCGCTGAGCCTTTCATTTCACGTGGCACGGCCTCTAGGTGCGACGACAGGGCTGCCACATACGCGGCGTAGTCAACCTGGCCCCCAAATTTGGCGTTCTGCCAGGTGTGGTGCAGCTCGTGCAGGTCCAGGAAGCGCCCCATGCCTTCCTCCCCGCTGAAAGCCATCGGCGGGTCGGGACCGACCAGCGCTGCCGCCACCTCCTCCGGTGCGCCCGTGAGCTCCTCTGCGCCGCCAAACCGGCGGTGGTAGTCGCGTGCGTCCTTGAGGCGGTCGTAGAAGTTGGCGAAGACGTTCTCCCCTCGCAGAGCGGCGATATCTTCCTTGCGGGAGCCGTCCGCGTCTTCGTAGACTGCTGTCAGGCGCTTGGCGCGCTGCTGCAAGGTGTCGAGCATGTGGCGCACCCGATAGCCCTGCAGCAGCTTGTCTTTGTGGTTTTTAATGTCGCGCCTGAACTCCTGCACGATGAGCCGCTCCAGACGCTCCATGTCTTCGTGCTGCTGCCGGGTCTCCTCCAGCAACGTGCTGGACATGGCGGCCGTGTGGTGGAAATTTAGGTGGGTGGGAGGATAGAGTGGTGGGGTGGGGTATTGGAGAAGAGTAGCGACGAGCTAAATTAAATAAATTGATTCTTGATGAAAAATTTATTTGATACAGATAAAATTCGTTCTGTGCTGGTAATATGCGTAAATTGTTAGACGTCTTTAATTAATTAATTGAAAAAAATAAAAGCAGCAAGCCAAAGCGAGCTGCAATTGCCCGCGGCTTTTTTGCTTTTTTTTTCCTCTCTCGGCCGCTCGCTTACCTGCCGCTCGAGTCGAGCGTGATACAGCTGTTTTTCTGTGTGTATCGAGTTAGCACATATTTAATCGCACCTAACTCATGTAGTTGTATCCTGCTTCCAAAACGGCCTTTACTTCTCTTGTTTAGTGTATTGCCCTTCAGCTTTAATTTTTATGTACATGTGTGTCAGCGAGGACGGTTCGACGAACGTGGAAGGCTCCACCTGCTGGGACACGTTCCCCGTCGAGCAGGCAATAGATGCCCACAGTGCCCTCTCCCAAGGGAGAGCTAATAAAACAAAAGTACCCTCCTCGACTTCTGAGGGAGCTGCAGCTGGCGCAGGGACGACGCCGTCTACCACCGACGCCTCTTCCGAAGGCGACGGCCCCCTGAAGTCCGAGCACAGATCCCTGGAGAGCTGCTTGGTGCTCGCCGTCGCTGAGAACCGTCGACTCAAGGACGCCAATGCTGCGCTGGAGGCTCTCGCGCTGGAGGCCGCTTGGATGGAGGGGATGATGCAATCCGCTGCCGCGTCAGCTGCTCCGCGCTTGCTGCCGCCCCTCTCGCCTGGGCCGTCTTTGGCGTCAGTGCAGGCTGCCTTCCACGAATTCGTATGGAATCGAGGGCAGGCGCTGCCAGAATGGGTGGGCATCGCCTTTGCAAAGATGCCGCACGCTGTGATCATGGGCATCAACAGCGAGTTTTTCGACCGGCTGCATGCTTACGCTGTGGAGGTGCGTTGAAAATAATGGATATTTCAACCGGTTGTTATTTGAAAAACTAAGAATTGACAATCTTTCCTTCGCACGCCTTTCGTTTTTATCAGTGGACGAACCGCACCGAAGAGGGCGACAGATCTCATCTGGCGAAATCTGCCACTGCTGCTATCAAAGTCAGAGTGAGTCAATTGAGAGCGTTTTTCTTTCTTTCACCGTTCATTACACGGTTTGTCAATTTTAGCACATTAAAGTATAATTATGTTATTCCATTTGGCAATTTCAGAACGACTTCATGCTTCGGCTGTTTACCATCGACTCGGGCCTCTGCGTGGCGCTGCTGCCAGCGGTGACTCACTCGGCCCCGGGCAACCCACGGGGTGACCGCATGCTTAAAAAAATGGCGGCCGTGGTGCAGAAAATAGGCGTGACCGCTGAGCAGAGGGAGCTTTTCAGGCAGGCATGGGAAGTTTACTTAGCAAATTTGCAGTGCATCAATGGAGCGGTGGTCAAGGTAAGGCTATGTTTCTTCTAATGCTTTCTTTATTCAAGATATGAATGGAATGCCAGTGGCTCCACCGTCAAGCGTTATGTGTACTATTTTTGTTTTGTTATCAGGCGCAGCAAGCGTTGACGTTGGCGTTGGCGGAAATGCAAGCTCGCAATGACAGCGGCCTAGGGAACATGCATATTCAAGCCGAGGCGAGGGATTTTTTTTTTTAATATTTATTTTGACAGTTATCAAAATTCTGACACGTTTTTGTAAAAAATTTTTTTTGCAGCGGGCGATTGAAATGACAAAGCACGCTGGAGTCCTCAGGCGCTGCCAGGACCGGCATTGCTTGAATTACATGGTATTGGCTGCCAAATTGAAGGACTTGTTGACTTGGGTGCAGTACGGACTGCTTCAGGGCGCGATGCAGCCGTTCCGTCCAGACCTGCGGCAGTTATGCACGTTAATCATCAAAGGAACCAACTAAACGTACTCTATTGGATACATGAATGAAGTCACATGACAAGACAAAATTAATTTTAATATCTTCATCATACATATACATTCGGTGGGTATAGGGCATATGAATATACATTCGGTCGGTCGTGCCGTCGGGGACTCGGAAGGCAGGGGCAAGAGCCTTACCTGTGGGCGGACCTGTTGCTAGGTTTGCATGGCGCTGCTGTGACGTACGTCCAAATGAACTGAGGTTGATCCGGCGGATGGAAGGGGGGCTCGGCCTTACTGTGGCGGGGTTTGTGGCACGTCGACTTGCGGTTCTCAATAGGGGCGACTTTGGTAGTAGACGTTACACCACTATGTAAACCTTGAAACCTTCAATTTCTGTACACCCAGATTTTTTTTAATTTAACTTTTTGCCGGAGGTGCACGCCCAAAATGTTTATTTTGTAGGAATCCTCCCCATTTTTTTCTGATTCTTCCAAGCTGGAATAGTTTTTCTTCTTGGATCGATTGGAGTTCTTTTCTTTCCTTTGTTGCCAAACTATTGCCAAACTATTTTACCGGCTTCGTTTTTATTCTTTTTTGCAAACATCTGACAGTTTGAGAGTAACATGACAATTGCCAGTATTATACTGAGTATATCCCTTTTTTCATATGCCCAGTGCCACTACACTGTACCACGAGGATAATTAAGCTCGTTAGCGTTTTTGTTTTTGCTGAAAAATGATGTGGGCCGGGTAGGCGCTCTCCTGCAATGGTATACAATAGAGTGATTGCCTGCCATGCTTTGTCAGAAGACACAATAACGTGAAGGCACGGCTGTACTGTGAGGGTTGGCGACAGACCAAAATCATTCGTAATTAAAAAAAAAAAAAAAAAAAAACGTTTTCTTTTCCTAGGATAAAGAGCACAAAAGATTTTTGAATAGCAATTTCCTTTTCGTTTATATGTCTTGAGCGGGCTCCCTCACAGCACGCGGTGGGCCGTTTTAGTTTTCCTCTGTTAGAGAGAGCTTGCGTTTCGCCCTCTCTGCGTCAATTCGCCGGACTCGAACGTTTTTAACATGCCGAGGATATAATTTTAGGGATTCGTCGCCCGAATTCAGGCTTCTATCGCAGTTTCCTTTATAATTCAAATCAACCATACGCTTTTTCGCCTTCACCTTTCTGAGGGCCACGACGCACATAATTTCATATAGTTAACATTAGCAGCTTGCCGCGGACGGACCGAGAAGGCGGCACCCCCCCAAAGATGCCTTTAAAATTGACCAACACAGTATCCTATGCCTTGCCGTTGGAATGTTGCTTGGAGCATATGGTAGAAGAGTGTAGCACCAACGTGGGAGGCGGGTGCTCTGACTGGGACACCTATCCCGTGGAGTACTCTTCGGCGGCGTACGAATCGCTCACCGGCGGCAAAGCGGCAGTTCTAGTGCGAAAGAGGGAGCGAGCAATCACCCCCGAGGCAGGCGCTGCACCCCACGTCGAGCAGCACCAAGAAGAACACAGCCCCGCCGACCCCATGAAGTCGCTGAAAGGCTGCCTGGAGGCGGCGGCGGCGGAGAACCTCCACCTCCGCTCCCTGAACCAGGCACTGGAAATGATGTCGTTCGAGTCAGCAGAGATGGGTGGCGCTCTGGCGAGGATGTTGTACGCGCCGTGCTTCGATGTCGTCCTCTCCCCTGGCTCGGTGCAGGCGGCGCTGTACGAGTTCATGTGGAGGCGGGGGCAGCTGGTGCCTGACACAGTGGTGCAGGCGTTTGCAAAGCTGCCTGGGGAGGTGATCATGGCGCTAAACGGCGACTTCTTTGAAAGGTTGCACCACCTTGCGGCGCAGGTGAGCTGGTGCTGCTGAACAAACCATAATAACGAAAGCACGTCCTCTCAAATTTTCCTTCGTGTACTTTTCGCAGTGGATTGAACAAAAGGCTGAGAGCCAATGGATGTCTAACGCGGCCACCACTGCCATTCGAACTCGGGTATGGTTGGGCTGATAATATATTAATACCATTATACTAATACCGCCGACCCTTTCTTTTGCACCGCTGTTCTCTGTTAATCGTTTCTCTCCCCTTTTCCTCGCTGTTTTCTCTCAGGGCAACTTCATTCTTCGGCTCTTCTTGGGCAACCCTGAGCTGCTGACCTCGCTGCTGCCTGTGCTGGTGCCGCCCCCGCCCACCACACCCCGAGGCCGACGCATGCAACGCGTCCTGGCGGCGACGGTGCCGCAGCTGTGTCTGAGCTCTGAGCAGCTGGATGGGTTTCAGCGGGCTTGGGACTCGTACACTGTCAACATAAATACGATTTTTGCTGATATCCGCAAGGCCAATCAGGGGCTGGCCGCGGTCGGAGCTGGCACCAACGGCGTGGATTCCATGCACGCAGGCGCCAAGGTGAGGAGAATAAAGAGAGAGGAAGAAGGAAAGAAAGAAAACAAACCATTAACCGATCTACCTGCATTTTGTTCCATATTTTGCAGGAAGCGCTGCTAGCGGGCAAGCACGCAGCGTCCATCCGGCGGTGTCACACCAGGCTGTCGGTGGCATACCTGCTGCTGGCGAAGGAGGTGACAAGCCTGCTCAACTGGGTGCAGTTCGCCATCATCTACCAGTCTGCGCTCCCGTACGAGCCAGAGATCAGGATGCTCTGCGAACTGGTGCTGGGCAACGCTGCGCCAGTGGCTGAAGATGTGTTGCCGCCGCTGAAAAATGACGTCGTGCGGTCTTCCACGCCGGACGACGACGCCGCATTTCCGCCGCTGCCTCCTGCGCCGGAAATCGAGGTTGCCTCCCAGCAGCCGCTCAAATACTTTTCGATGCCGCTTGGAGGCGCCGACGATGGGAGCACCGCAACCGACCCTCAAAACGCCCTGGAAGACCTTATCAGCGAATGTCACCTTAATTCCACAATAACAAATATATAATAAAATTCTTAAGTTTATTACCTTCCAAGTATATATATTTCTTCCGAAATTAAGCACCGTGGATGATCACGTGAAAACAATATTCTATACCGGGTTTTTATATTTGGGAATTCCCAGACCCATCCCGCCGCCGCACGGTCCCCAAGGGCACTACCCCAGGGCAGATCGAATGCCTATTCGATGAATTGTACACATTTTTTTGTTTTGTTTTGAATATTTACCTTTTTCTTTGTTTCTCCTATCTACACATGCAAATAAAGTATTCTCTTCTTGTCTTTCATTTTTGCTTTTGATGTGCCCGTGCCTTGTAAAGCTGTTCGTTAGGAATTTTCGAATGTTTCATCAAAGACTGATTCATCAGGCCAGCGGCCTGTCTGCGATGAAACCATGCTTTCTTCTATCCATCTATCGAAGCAGGACTGCTTCGATGTAACCGCTCCTTCCGTCGCTCTCTCCAGCTTTGGATTACTCTCAGTGCTGTCCCACTGGGAGACACAAACTGCCATTCGCCCGCCCCCCAAACCCTTCATTGGCAGGTCTGTTCCTCACCACCTTCCTCACAGTGCATTCTTTAGACGATTGGGGCAAAGGTGCACCTGGGGGAGCACCTGGTCCGTAGGGAAGCAGCGGGGAGGAGTGCGGCGGTACAAGGAAGAAGAGAGATATCGGCCAGGCGGAGGGATAGCGGCGGAGGCGACGCAGAGCGGCGATGACGGGAAATTGAATTACATGATGACTAAGAGAAGAAGAAAATTACATGACTGAATGATTTAACTGCGTGTGAGACATTACATTAGCAATAATCCGAAAATGCATCCCTGTGTAACTACGCAACTAGAAGAAACTTCCCGTTTTTTACAGGCACCTTGATTTCCATCTTTTTGAAAAGAAAACTACTTTTCACACCCACGGCAGGCGAGAAATTTGACGACGAGGATGCACCCTTTATATAATTTTGTAATATCTTTCGCTGCGACCCCCCGAGGAGCTCTCAAACTCCAAACCGCACCTCGGAAAAGTTGTTAACGCCGATTCAAATATTTTTCACATTTGGCAGAGGAAAAGCTCGTATTCACATATGGCAAACCTTGTGATGCGTGAATGAATGGTTGAGAGCAGAAAAATCGGCGTCGGCATGCACCGTGTTTTGCCAGGGGGATCTGAGAGAACCGACCTCAAAATTATCTGGACCGTGTTCATCCTCCTCTCCCACGTCGCCTCTTGCAACGGCGCAAGACATCTCTTGCACGGGTTGGATGAAGGTGAGCGAAATCCGCCCTATAGTAACCTTTGCATTTTGAAATCTTTTTGGCACAACACGAACTCAAACCCACCTCGATCACCCGGTGTTCTGCTCCGGCCCTGCAGACCACACATATCCCAGACACACCGAGCTCATGCCCGCCGCAGTGGCGGCGAGCACCAGCCAGCTGAAGGGCGAGTTTTTGTCTCTCCCGACCAACTACGCCGCTCCAGCCCCCCAGGGCGCGGCCAGCGACGCCCCGCTCACCTCCCCCGACGCCCCGCCCTCCGAGCCCCAAACCTGCCCCGAGGTCACCCTCCGTCTCACCTCCATCGAGATCTACGACGCCGTGATCCGCCGCCCTAATAGCCAAATCGCCGTGCAGTGCAGGACCAAGGACAGCGACGTGCCCTTCGCCCCCGTCGCCTTCAGCTCCGTCTCCGACGTTGTGCGCAGCGCCACGGGCGCGCGGTACCGCCTGGAGGCCCCGGTAGCCAAGCTGACGTGCGGCCAGACCGTCACTTGCACCGTTGCCTACTCAGACGGCTGGGCGCCAGACACCTGGACGTCGCTGGCGGACGGCGGGTGCTGGTTTGACTACCGCCACTTCACGCAGCTGTCGTACGAGGAGCCGCTGAGCGCGTGGACCTGCACCAAGCCGCCGGTGCGCTACACACTGGAGTGCGTGGAGTGCAGCGACCCAGAGTTCCCCTGGGAGGCGGCGCTGGAGCTGGGAGGCCCCCCGCTGAGCGAAGCCTCCATGGGGGGCGCCACCACCGCCCTGAACAGCGTCATGGTGATTATTTCTGTGAGTGTTGTGGCAGGAGCTGTCATGGTGGTCATTGCCGCGGTGGTGCTGCGCAGCAGGCGGCGGGCCAGCGCGGCTGCGGAGGAGGCGCAGCGCGCGGAGGCGCTGCGCGCGCGCATGGCGAGCCGCAGCGGCCAGCGACGGCGGCGCGGCACTGTGAAGCCGCCTCAGATGTTTGTTGTGGGGGATCCTGACGGTCCGCCGCCCCCTGAGGGGTACCGCGGTCCCATTGTGGTGCTGCACTGCGGGGAAGGCGAGGAGGAGGAGGCATTTGACGCTGAGAGCAGCGGCGGTTCCTCCACTGACAAGGACAGCGAAATTTTAAAGTGGCCGCGCCTAGCCATTGCGCAGCCAGACGTGCCTGAAGGAGAGGAAGAACGGGAGAGAGCGGAGCGGCGACGGCGGAGGAAGGCGGCGCGGGAGGCTGGGCGCGAAGGAAATGTGGCAGCAGTGAACAATGACGACGAAAGCAACAACAACGACATTAGCAGCTACAGGAACAGCAACAACACTACGATGACTGACAACAGCAGCAGTCCCGACAGCACGGGCATGAACGTACGAGGGCGTTCCAGAACGTTATCTTCCAGGCCAGTGCCTCATCAAGACCTAGAGGCCCGCACCTCCAGCAGCGGCAGCAGCAGGGGTGGCAGCATCATCAACGGTGGCAATTAGACCGGTTTCTGTATTTATTCAGTAGTTTCGAGTTAGATTAGTAGCATATTACATAGAGAGAGGAATCGCTGTTTGACTTATTCGAATTTCTTACGACATTTCTTTATTTTCAACACGCAGCCAGGGGTGGCGCCTTTTGTACAACTGTTGATGCATGCTCTGTTACCTTTCGTTATGCAGTTTTAGTGTAATTTATTTATCTAAACATTTTCATTATTTTCTCTCTTTCGTTCCCTTAAAAAATCCTTAGCAAGCTCTTCGGACGAGCATCACGCGGTACACAGGCAGCCCCTGCCCCAGCACATGCAGCTCCCGCTCCGTAGGCACCGGCAAGGGGTTCTCCTTCAACCACCCTCCTGCCGCCCAGGCCCCCTTCCACTCCTCTTCCTGCTGCTCCACTGCTGCGCCTCCTTCGCCATTTTCTTCCGCCGGGCTTGCAGCGTGAAACACCGCGCCCGGCTCCGCATGCTCCGCTGCCAGCGTGAACGCTTTGCCCGCCTCGCGCTGAAACCTGTCTCGCATGTCTTCAGCCACTTCCAGCACGTCAGACTGCAGAAACAGCCGCCCGCCAGGCTGCAGCACGTCTCGCACTGCAGCCACAAGGCTCGCCTGCACCACCCGCCGCTTGTGGTGGCGCTTTTTAAAGTGTGGGTCAGGGTACTGGATCGTCACCAGCTGCACCGGGGCGGGGCAGCCTTGCATCATGGGGGACAGGGAGACGGTGGCGTTGGCTAGAACGAACTGGGCGCGGCGATCCAGGCCCATTCCCTCGGCCCATCGGTTGGCGCGGTCCACCACGGTGCTGCGAATCTCTAGACCCAGGCCGTTGAATCCCGGCATGACGTTGAGCAGCGCCAGCAGGAACCGGCCGTAGCTGCGCGATAAAATAGATACAAATGAGCGCCCCAAGAAATTGGAAAATAATAAAATTTAAATTGAACTTGTTTCCAATTATGAAAATCACACACCCGGCACCGATGTCGATGATAAGCGGCAGCGTGGGGTCATCATAGGTAGCGCTCCAGTCCACCGGATCCGCAGGCACCTGGAGCTCGCGCTTCAGCGGGTTCACGTGCTGCCTGAAACGAGCGCCGCCAGCTTGTTCGTAAAGCTTCCGGTCGATGCCGAGCTCAGCGTAGCGGTCGAGGGTCAGCTGTAACTGATCCAACGCCCGCAGGCGCTTCTCTGGGTACTTGTTTTTCTGCAGCGTGGCTTCGCCTGCTTCGTTTGGCAGGGCAACCATCGCCCTGGCCGCCCTTTTCTTTGAGTAACAGCGGGGGACGATGGCGGCCGCCAGGAATGAGGGAGAGGGGAAGGTGCCTCGCAATCTTGCGGTCGCTATCATTTGCAGAAAAAAATTCGGCTGAGGGAGAGTATTTAATATATAATTAATTAAAAAAAAAGGTTTAAAAGATGTTGTGTGTAATCTGCACGGCGGCAGGAGCACCGAAGGCCGTCTCGAGTTACGTATATCTCTTAAAAGACATACAGCACATTGATATTTTTGCAAGCCGGGCAGCGAAAGAAATATCCAAGTTTGTCGGGAGCTCTTTCTTCTCGTGGCGTGTCTGAATGGAAAGCACCCTTTCTTCTCCCTCTACAAGCTACGACCGCTTCGATATTGCCGCTCTCCCACTGGGGACACCTACTACCAATCGGCCACCCACCCACCCATTGATTCTGGCCTCACCTTCGCCGTCTTCCCATGAATCAGGCGGAGCACCTGTGGGGCGTGCGGACGGGAGAAGAAACAGCAGTGGCGAACGGGCAGGAGGATAAGCGGCTAGAAACGATAAGGGAAAAGGAGAGTGGCTGGAAAGGCAGCGGTGCAGCAAATTGAATTGAAAAGAATTGTGAAAAATGAATAACTAAGTACTACTTAGAGGGATAATCTGACATGCTGAATGATAAATGTGTGGAGGTATAAACTTAGCGATAATCTTAAAATGCATTCCAGTGTAACTACGCAACAAGAAGAAGATGGCTGATTTTGTTTAATTGCGCAAAATAGCAGTGCTTTTTCTCGAATCCCCTCTAGAGATGGACTGCAGCCGATATATATACTCAACTACAATGACATGTTTATCAGGACTCGCAAGGCCCTGTCTAGGTCACTAGCCCTCCCGAGTGCAGTGACTTAAAATTTTACCCACTCCTTAAAAAAGCGACGCGCGTTTTTAAAGCGCCGTTTCTATAGACACCCCGCTGGGTTTGTGTAACTAAAACGCCCGTTTCAGCGAGTTCTGGTCTCGAGGAAAATCCGTATATATGAAAAAATATGGCAGGGAATTCCTTCGAAGGGCTGTTCTTGTCGCCAGGCAGAGTGATCGAAAATTTCCACCCCACCGTCTTCTTCTGAAGACTACGTTGCTCACTGGTGGACTACAGCGCGACTTTTTGAGTTGGACACCGGAGATGTTTTCTTTCATAGGTGAAAGAGTCTTCATTCCTCGGCTTGCCATCACCTCCGACACCGACGCGCTGCCCTTCACTCCCCGCCCCTTCTCACAACTTCCGCCTGGCGTTTCCGCAATAGAATTGAAAGTACAGCTAATTTATGAATTCGTTTCGCTTTAATCGTCGAGAATTTTGTAATCTCTCACGAATGAAATTTAATAGTTCGTCGAATTCGAATGGCAATGCGCTGAGAGATTCGGTTGTTTACTTGTGGCTTATTCAATAAGTATAATTAAACCCCCAGTCTTGCCTCTTAGAATTCCGTACAAATTTGTTGATTGGTGACCACCTTCCGAAGTAGCTGCCGAACCGTCATACTCCCGTATTGTGGGAGGTTCTTCTTTGAAATATGGCGTTTGGACATCTGTAAACTGCATGCACGCTAACTTATATATTTTCCTCTGCAAGGACGTCGCTCATCAGCTACGCAGTATCTGTATTGTCGGGAGGCATCATCATCGTCTCTGACTTGGGAGTCGCGATTGTACACCATCCTCGTGAATCTCTCATCAGAAGTTTTTCGCGTGGTCTTACGCAGTGCTACATTACAGCATCCCTAATCTCGGGCGGGGCGCGATGTCGAAGACCTGGGCAACAGCAAGCCTTGCCGTGACTTTTTTGGCCTTGGCCTCTGTGGGGGTCAAGGGAGATGTGAGTTTTTTTTAGCAGTGAAAGCAAACCCATTAAGCATTTACACGCAATTCCAAAAGACTTGCTGTATTATGTGCTGAGCCTAACTCTGAAATTCGAATTTGCAGTGCACTGCATTTTGTTCAAAGTGCGCCGACCCAAACTGCGGCAGTTGCCCCAACTCGCCCAGCGTTTGCGAGCAAGTGAGTTGTGCCCCATGCTTGCTGTCCCATAAGAATGACGATTTTAATAATTTCCAGAGCAGACCTGCCGCCCGCTCGATCTCCCAATAAGAAGGGTGAAGGCATTATCTGCCCTCGGGGGAGTGCCCCTGGGGGATCGAGCAGCGGCAGGATGGGTCTGGGAATTTACAGCAGGCGATAACTAATGTACTTTTCCGCGTATTCATTTATTTGCAGTGCAGGCAAAACTTTGGCCTCGATGGCTCGTTTACCTGCCAGCCCTGCAACGTCAATTATTGCAGCAACTGCGACGGCGACGTGAATTCTTGCAATAAATGTGTCGGCGGCTACTTCCGACAAAGCTCCACCCTGTGCACCCAACAGTGCTTTACCCCTAAATGCAAGGACTGCTTCTTTTCTCCAGGCGAGACCTGCACCAAATGCTTCACAGGCTACCGTTTGAACGGCGCCACCTGCGAGCCCTGTGCCGTGAGAGGCTGTGGCAAATGCGATGATGACCCCAACGTTTGCACCGCATGTGGTTCTCCTTGGGAACTTACTGACCCTACCACTTGCTCAGACTGTGATTGTAGCGTGTGAGTCTTTGTTGAGCTTAATTTTGCAGAGGTTTGGAGGTTTGGAGGTTTAGACGCGAACTGTGTGCTGTTTTCTTGCTTTTCCTCGTTGCGTTTAATTTCCCTTCATCTCTCATGCTGTAGGCTGTACGTGAGTGGCAACACAAAGGTGAAGATCTGCAGTGCAGCTGCAGATCAGTTGGAGACGGGCAATTGCACGGATAGCGCTCAATCATTCAGCGGAGATATTCATGAGATTGCCTCTGACCGCGGCCTTGTATATATCGCTGATTATGGAAACAGCCAAGCGTTTGTTTGTTCCGACCCCCATACTCTCGGGACCTGTGCCTTGTCGAGTCCCATCGCCGCTGGACCTGTCGCATTTGGCTTCTATGGTGGCAACGTTTATGTAAGTAAACTGATTTATCTGTTTCAGTGTCACAATGAATGACAAATAAACCTTGCAATCCACCACCACCCACCCCCACCCCCTTAATTCATTCATTTATTCTTTTCTCTTGCAGATCGTCCTCGTCAATGGATTTCCAGCAAAATGCAATCAAGACCTGTCGGGATGCGTCCCAACTCTCACTGCATTTAGTAGCCCACGCGGATTGGCATTCCTTGGAGGATTGGCATACGTAGGATCGTATCTTGATGGCGGCGTCTACGTCTGCCTGGACCCTATCAACCTCGGCAGTTGCACCATAGGCACCTACAGCATCCCTCAGGCGCACGGAGTAACGGCTCATAATGGTCTGATTTACGTCACTGCTTATAACAGTGCTACTACGCTGTACATTTGCCAGCCAGACATGGCTTCTTGCATCCCCGTCACCAATCCGCTGTTCAGTGGAGTCACTCAAATTGAATTCCACCTCGGCAAGGCTTACATGACTGCATATGATTCAAGCAGCGTCGTTGTGTGTGATGACGACTCTGCGCTTACGAGCTGCAATGCTGTGCCGTCCCTGGGCGCATTCCCATCAGACATTGGCCTTGCATTTTTAAATAAATAACAAGGTTTAATTGAAGAATTGCAAGCTCTTTCGGCGATCGTCTCTGGTTGTACAGTAGCAGCAACTCCCCTTTGGTACTCTTTTCCAAGTAACAGCACTGGCTGTACTCCCTCTCTTTCTATTATTAATTTCTGATTGTTTGGCATCGGGCAGATTTTTTGTTTCGTTTCAATTCTGTTGCAGCGGCTGCGGGCCTGGGAATGCTCCGAGCATTCATTTTTCATGACTACGAGTCGTAGTCATGAAAAAATGTATATCTTCCGTGGCCATGCCCTCTTTTTTCCCATGGCCATGCCCTCTATTACTTTTTCTGACACCAGCATCTCTCCCTCCTTTCTCTTTTCTTCCTCCTCCTCTTTTACCCTTTAAACTGTTTCTTGATTTTTAGCGCTTTGAAACTGGATCCAGCAGGTTTGGAGGTTCAAGGCAATACTATAGTACAAGCCCTCCCCTTTCCACTGACATTATCACAATATATTAATAATATTGTGTCCGGGATTGCTTCTTGTAATAACGCTTACTACTAGATAGAAGATTTATAGCTGGAGATCGTATTGGGCAGCTGTAAGCCTGGGGGACAAAGAGTGTTGATTATAGCACTTCTCGATAAACGTTTCAATTTAATTTTTGAACCTACATGTTCTTTCAAAAGTCAAGCCTGTAGTTTACAAGAAGCTACGCAGCGGCATCAGCGCCTGAAGGTTCCTCAATTGGGGGGAAATTGTCAAGAGATGCAGCGTAGTGAAAAATGGGGAAATTGCACTGTCCTTTCTTCATTTTCCCCTCCTTTCTTCAGTAAGTCATTCACATGCAGGTAAAAGAATGAAAAGTAATGTGCTGTAGTTCCAGCCGTACCACTCTACGCCGCCTATGCATGGGCCTGCCTGGAGCGGAGCAAGCTGCGTTGCGGCGGCAGGATGGGTTCTGGGAATTTACAAGCTGCTTTTCTGCGCATGATATAAAGCGCAAATCCAGGAAATATTCTTCGCAATAATCATATAATGAGAGACATAGAGGACATTCTCGCTCACATTCCTTTGACAGCCAGCATGCAAACGGGAAGGGGAAGAGCGGGCCGCTGATTTAAAAAAACGATCACCTCTTCCAAGGCAGCAGGACCAACGAAGTTACGAACACCGGCAGCGAATTATACCGGAGTGATCCCCATTTGATTGACAATATTTCTTGGAAATTTATTTGAAAAATAAATTGAGCCATACATGCTGCAAACCTGTGAACCTGCAGAACCTTTTTGTCGTTTTATGGGTGGGGGTGTGGGGGACGGGTTTGACTCCAGTTTTGACCAGCTTCCTCTAACTCAATAACTATCGTTTTTCAATGGCAGTCGACGGCTTGCCCTCCAGCAGCTTTGGCGCGTCGTGCTGGAACCCTGAGAACAACAAATTTGTCGCCGCCAGGCTCGCCCGAGAAATTCCCATGGATCGCTCGTAAACCTCGATGTCCACAGAGCTCTCCCGGTACTTGAGGTCTTCCTTGTCGTTGGTCCACGAGGAGGGCGTCCTGATGTACAGGTAAGAGACCTCTCCCTTGGGTGGGTCCCAGTACAAAATATCTTTGCGGGCGTTAAACTTGAACTTGCAGCCATCGATCTTCAACGTCTCCAGGTCCTCTGGCTGCAATTTGATGATTAAAATTGTAGGTTCAGGTCGGGGTGAAATAGGGTTAAGATGGAGGAGAGGTGTAATTTAAGGCGGAGGCCACGACAAATTTGAACAGCAAGCAGGCAAGCTTCGCATGAATTGCCTGCCCTACTACCCACCTGGTAATGCCGCATGGAGTAGCAGTTTATCTTTCCACCGCAGCTCCGCACAAAATCTCTGCACGAGCAGCAAAATGTATCTAGTATAATTGCACTGTGGTGAAAAAAACGCACTTCAAGTTGATGGCGACCGGGCGGATCTGGGAATTCTCAAGTTAAAGCCACGCAGGAAGAAATTCATTCATTTTCTCTAGAATTTTATATTATCTACCCCATAAAACCCACTTTCCAGACAGCACCATTGTCGGGAAAATCGACATGACGCGGTACAAATCATCTGCCCCCTTCCCCGTCTTCCATAGTCCAGCGATCCCGTAATTCTCCTTGGCGGACGGCCACCACAGCTGCCCGCCCTGCGGGTACGCCACCCTCACCGGCTTGCTAGCTTCCCCCTTGGCGCAGGCGTACTCTTGAAACGCAGCCACGGTGGAGCGATGTGCAGAGTCGTCGCTGTCTATGCGCGAAGTAACCAGCAGGTCCAGCTGCTTCACACGGGGGTCAAGGTGCGCGAGCTTCGCGATGGCGGCGTTGAAGTCCAGGTTGGCCCAGTTGCCCTTTGCTGGCACGCTTTGTTTCAACGCCAGCGTGTGAGCTGCCGTCACGCTGGACACCGCGTCCTCGAAAGCGCGCGCAGCGGAGGGGTGGAAGTTGGGGTCGAAGGAGGCGTAGTATACGAAGTTTTTGGAGGTTTGGACATTGAGGGAAGGTATGAGGAAGGTGCGCATTAGCTGCAGGCGGGAGGCGACAAACAGCGGGGAGGCGGAGCCCTGGCCAACGAGGAAGCGGGTGTGCACCAGGTGCAGTCCGATGCGGCCGTCTGGGCAGGTGAAGAGGATGCTGGGGCGCTTGCTGGTGTTGCCGTCGCCACTGTCGACGTTGGTAGCACCCGCTTTCGCTTTTTTTGTGCCATACTCGACGTGTGGTCTTCGGAGGAGCTTTATTCCCATGAACACTAGTATCACGAGCGCTACTGCGCTTCTGAAACCTGACGATCGATGCGACCGTTGAGTATTCAAGAGCAACAACGACATTTCGTTCCAAAAAGCAGAGGTTGCTGGAGAATTGGATGCAAGATCAATGCCAAGTAATCACGTGCGCATTTTTATAAGCACCAATTGCTCTGGAAACGCGATCATGCTCAGTTTTTGCTAGAAATATTTTTCACTCGAGTGCAACCCTGCTATATCCCTGTTTTCCGATCGCGGAAAACACGCGGAATAGGGCCTATTTCGGGGCTGCGGCGCTTTGATAAATCCGTATGAACATTAAAAAGTGTAAAAGGGGCGGCGGAATGATTTTAAAAGGTGTCTAGGTCTAGGCTACGGGCCCGGGGGTCCAATTTGTTTTCCGAGGACTCCCCCTTATTCGAGTTCCATGTTCAAGCTTGAAAAATTTGCAATAAACAATTCTTTTTAATATTGCATCTGGTTACAAAAGAAATAATGATTCTTCTGAAAGTTCGCAGCCTGGATTTTCATGAACAATTCTAGAAATTTAGATCACATCATTGCACGAACAGCGAAATTTCGCGGCCTCCGCGGCCTGGACATTTGTTTTAAGTAATACAAATGTTATCTTGTTAGCCAAAACCTGCCCTGGCTCACTGAAACATCGCCTACGAGAGGTGTCGGCGGAGGAAAAACAGTGAAGGCTGTGGCTTGATGACGGCCAGCAGCTTCCATTTGAGTTGTACATTTAGTTTTATAAAGTGTTTATATGCATCATAAAGGGCTCAGGCTCTTTGTTTTGTCAAACAAACCTTTTTTGAAGACCTCCAAAATTAAGCAACCACGGTGAGCTGATTTCTGATAGCCATTTTGAGAAAATATCATCTATAACATCCCTTATATGGGTTATTACGTCCTAGATTAAGCTCAACGACGATAAAACTCTTTGTAGGGGACCACGCCCAACGGCCCTTGCAGCTTCCCAAATGGCGTGATGCAGGCTGTCAAGCCAGCGAAGATGCACTTCAGAAAACACTATTCCATCTAAGGAGAGGACATACAGCCTAAAAATACAATTTCTGCCCAAATTACAGCATGCCTGCTGTTGCCGAGGTAATATGCAGCTGATATGGCCATGACAGCACCCCATGCCGCTTGAAATACGCTGCAGAATGACTTTATAGCGAGCTGATGGCGTTTAAAAAGGCCACATTCTATCAGAAGCTAAAATATGAAGGCAAATTTGATTTGCCTTCATATTCCTAGGAGGCTCCAGCCCTATTTGCGCTACTTTATCCCCAATTTCTTGTTTCTATAGACTTGCCTCTTGTAGTTTGTACGTATATAATTCCCTAGCTGCTCGTAAAGGGTCTTGCGTGTAATTATTTTGCCACCGCCGTGTCCCTGCCCGCAGTGCCAATTTTAACACCACACCAAAAAAGGTACACTCTGAAATTTTGTGAGCATTTAGATTAGACAGTGAGGAAACAGCCTGCAAAATTTCAGAGTGTACCTTTATTGGCAAGACCTCCAACAACATGGAACACGATTGTACCCCTCTGACCGAGGAAAACCGGCCCAGGCCTGCAAGCTTGAACATTTTTTTTCATTCGGTCTATTTTACACTTTAAATTGAATTAACCCATATAAATACTCGCCATCGGTGTAAACATGTGCATATTTCCGTATGCAAACGTATAAATTTTCAATAAATAAAAACAATAAACATGCAAACAACTATTGACGCCGGGAGGAGTACGGATGCTGCCCGCCTGGCATTGAAACTCATTCAGTGGAACTATGGGACACTATGCAAGGCACGCTCTGCGCTTTGGATGCCAAGAACGAATGCCTTTGATTATGTTTCATTTTTTTGTCTCTTTTGAAAATGCAGGATGTGGTGCAGGCGCTGCTCAAGCACGGAAGGCAGACCTTCCAGGAGCTGCGCATCCTGTCCAAGCTGCCCCCCGAGGCCCTGCGCACCGCTCTGGTGGTGCTCATCCAGCAAAACTGCGTGGCCGTCTACCTCCACACCAGCGACACAGACCGCAAGACTGAGCAGCTGTACGAGGCAGACATGAGTCGCATGCTGCAGATCGTGCGCATGCCGTGGTTCCTGGAGCACACGCGCTCTGAGTTTGGCGGCCTGCAGCCTTTTGGCGACGTTGCCGTGGCGGTGGTGCAGACCTTGCTGCACCACGGCCGCCTGCAGATGTGGCAGCTGTCGCAGGCAGTGCATTCTGTGCGGGCGGTGGACGGGGTCGATGAGACGGTGGACCCTCGCACCATGCAGGCGGCGGTGCAAGTGCTGGTCAATGAACACTTCGTGGAGCGCGTGCCGCCCTGCACGCTGCCCCCTCCCCCGCTGGAGATGCACATCAACACGCAAAAAAACCGGAAAAAAGCGGCGCCCAAGCCCGGCAGCGAGGAGGACCTGCAGCAGCAGAGGGAGGCCATGAAGCAGCGCCAGCGCATGGACTTTCAGGCGGTGCGGTTCGAGCACAGGGGGTGCGCCACGCTGGAAGCCTTTAGAATGCCAGAGGAAGGCGCGGCGGTGGGGGGCGCAGGAGCAGGGGGCTCGGGAGCAAAGCGGCCAGCGCCTGGCGAGGCTGCGGGCGCTGCCGCCGGGCTCAAGCGCATCAAAGGTGTCAAGGCAGAGGATGGAGGGGGGGCCAGCGGCGCGGCTTCCGAAGTCATTCTGTGGCGGGTGAATTACGACGAGTTCAACCGCCGTTTCCGCAACCAGGAGGTCGCCAGGTTTGTGAGCAGCCAATATGGCGAAATGGAGGGTAAGGCGGTGGAGGCGCTGCTGTCGGCGGCGGCGCACAAAGAGGGGGAGGCGGTGAAGCTGTCGGACTCGGGGCCTGCGTCCGTGGAGGAGGCTGTCAAGGAGTCCAAGCGCCTGCACGGTGATGGGGCTCTGCCGCCTGGCGTGCTGCGTGACGCGCTCAACTCGCTGGCTGCAGACTCCCTGGAGGTGGTGCAGCGGTCGGGGGGCACGCAGTTCACCGTGAGCTTGGAAGGCGCGCTGGGCGTGGTGCGCGCCGGCTGCATCCTGGCGGTGGTTGGGCTGCGGTTTGGGGAGACGGCGCGGCGCATCTGGAACATGCTGCTGCTGGAGGGGCAGATGGAGCAGAAGGCGGTGGCGGACCAGGCGATGGTGCCCAACGCAGAGGCGCGAGAGGCACTGTACGCGATGCTCAAAGACGGGTGAGGAACAAAAAAATTAATACTAGGTATTCAATGAACAGAGCAGTCGTTTCTGAGGAGATATATTACTTTACTTCGCTTTATTTTGCGTGTTTTATTCGCCATTTTTTGCATTCAAGAGCATCTTGAAATATGCTGCTTCGTTTATTAAGGGTGTTGAATAACGTGTACAACTAATGTTCTCATTTTTCCCTTCCATTTTCCACCTTCAAATCGTAGGTATCTGAGGCTGCAGGACATTCCCCGCAATAACGACCGCGCCCCCTCCCGCACCTTCTACACGTGGCGAGCGTCGGTGACCACCGCCTCGTCCCGCATTTCCACCCAACTGTACCGCTCCATGGGCAACGTACTGCAGCGCCTGGGCGAAGAAACCACCTCCCCAGAGAGCACCCGTCTGCTGGAGATGGTCGACGAGGTGGCCCAGGGCCGCATGGACGCCAGCCAGCTCAACGTCGGCAAGGTGACGCGGCTGAAGGCGGTCCTTCGCACCATGGAGACGGCACTGCTGCGCATGGATCAGCAGGCAGCACTGTTTTGCGACATGTAGAGACTGTGTTGTCTAGAAAAGCACATCTTTGGATTGTGTAAGAATCAAAACAATTTTCCCCCGGTATGCGTTCCTCAAGCTCCTTCCTCCTGCAGCAAGTGCTGCAGCGCTGCGTCCCGATCCTCCGCGCTACCAAAGGAAGTCCGCCTGCCGTGCCCCGGAATCACGTGCAAAAAGTCAAGGCCGATTAACTTTTTAACGCTGTCCAACTGCTGCGGTACGCTGTGCCAGTTGTGGTTGCGGAAGATGGTGAGCCTGTTGAGGCGGGCGCTAAAAGCGAGGTGGTCCCCCGTGAGCAGCGCTTTGTCAGGTTTGAAAAGCAGAGAGACGCAGCCTCTGGTGTGCCCAGGAGTGAAAATCAGCTCACAGTCGTCGTCGATGTGCCAAGGGCCTTCCCCCGCGAGCTGCCACTCCACCGCGCTGAATCAATTCAGTGAAAAAGAGAAGAAGAACGCAAGATTAAAATTGGAATAATAAAAAGCAATAGGGAGAAATAATTAGGAAGCAGAGGGATGCAATGCTTACTCGGTGCCCTGGCGCTTGTTGACTTCCAGGCTGTGGATGATTCGCTTCGCCCCCATGCTTTCCGCCCATTTCTGGTGCCCAGCCACGTCATCTCGGTGAGATAGGAACATAAAAGCGACGCCGCCCAGCGCTTTCAGCCGCTCAGCCAACTGCGGGCTCCACCTGGGCACGTCCACCATGATGTTTCCTTGAGGGCGGAGAATGAGGTAGGGCGCTGCGCCAAAGGTCTCCTCAGCGTGGTGTCCGAGATGAAAAAGTGAAACAGTTTTTGGGATGAGGAGGGGGTATGAATCTCTGGCGCGTGCTAGCTCCCCGGGGGCCATGTCCTCCATGTCGGCATGGATGCTGAAGGTGGGACAGGCAAGGAGGGCCAGCAGCGTGGCGTTACGCTCGGCGGGGGTGGTCGGCTGTGCGGCGACCGCAGATTTGCCGCCAGACGCTACAAACGTCGCTGGCGCCATCCACCGGCAGGTGTCGCAGTCGATGCATTTTGTGTCGACCCAGAATGGGCCTGGGACGTTTTCTGTGCGGCGTTGGCGTTTGGCGGGCTTCTTTTCGGGAGATGAGCTGGTGCTGGACATTGTGAGCCTCGCGTCACGGAATCTTGCTGTGATGGTCTTGGGCACCCGGAAAGAGGTGCAAAATGCTGCTGCCATGCAAAATCTTCACTTGAAAGATCAGTTTATTTCGAGAATTTTCAGGTAGTCAGGCTATGCTGCTCGTGCTGTAGAGTATACCGATACAAATGTTTTTTAATGCCGCAAACGCAACCGAGGCTCACGAAAAAGGGGGTGTGAAGGTCACGGATTTTTCAATTCATTTCCGAAATAGAAGTTCTATTTTTATTCTTTATTGTGAATTAATTTATTTGTATAATTTCCCCTCTTTCAAAATTCGAGATTACCCACCGCATACAGATCTCAGGTTCTCAGCGACATATACTTGTAAATGTGAAATAAATTATTATTTTGGGCTCGTCCAAAATGTTCTTTTCTATCGGAGATAAGCTGGAGGTAAACACATTAAACGCCTGCTCGGACGTCGGATGTCTTCCGTCCTTCAAATCTTTCAAAACAATTCTTTCGCCGTTTTCGCCGACGTCTCCATTCACTATAACCTTTCCCCCCTTCAGTGCAAGATGAAGAAAGACGAGGCGGGATACCAGGGCGGCTGGTGGGCGTGCACGCTGATCGCAAAAAAGGGTGCTCGATATCAAATATCGTACGAAACGGTGAGTGCTAAAGAATATCCACAGTTGCCCTCGCTAATTGCCTCTCTCCGGCTCTTTGCCACCTTGATGTCTCGCTCCAGCAGAACCCGCTGCTGCTCGGTATTTTTAATTTTAGTTGACTTGCTACCTACAGATTGTAAAAAAAAGAACTCGGGCCCCAGAGCAGGACCTGGTTCCTTTAACCAGGCTGCGCTACTCAGTGCCAGATGACCACGACGACATCCCTCCTCATGCTAGGAACCCAGGCGACGCTGTCGACGTATGGGACTTTAGGGAAGCGTGGTGGGAGGGGTACGTGGTGGAGGTCTGGGACGATAGGTGCTCAGTGTACTTCCCAATCGATCCAGACGTCTACATAAACCTTGCTGCCAACGACCTCGAAGGTCGCCGGGTGCGCACCGCCATGCGGTGGAACGTCACGACGTGGAAACTGGAGCCCAAGAAGCCCAAATTCTTCGAAAATTATAAAGACCACAGGGGGGAGGGGAGAAAGGAGGGGGAGGCGGGCGCCAGGGCATCATCGTTGCTCGGGCATGCTCGTGAAAAACGCAGGACCTCTGAAGTGGTTAAGGAGCCTTCTTCCAACTCGGCAGAAACAACGGAAAATGACGATATGGCTGGGCCTTCACCTTGCGCCCACGAAGAGGAAGAGGAGGTGGAGGGCGCAGCTGCGGCAAAACGACGCCGCTGCTTCAACGACGTTATAGTGTCATGCTCCAGTCTGGCAAAATCGAGAATTTTGGCCACTTTCAGAAGACAGCAGGGAATGCGCACCGAAAGTAACGACGAGAGAGGCCTGGCTGTGGCTGCAGACGACACTGACAATGCTGAAACTCTGCTGAGAGAAGCACAGACGTCGCTCCCTTCACAGCCACCCAATGCGCCAACCCTGTCGGCTCGTCCTGCGCCGATTGCCACCGCTGTTGTTGCAACCTCCCTTCTTCCTATTGCTGCACCCGCGCCCGCCCAATATCCTGTTTTAGGGCCGCTGTTTTGCATGGCGTCCAACAATTTGAGCCTCGTGTGGTGCCTGGACAATCTGCCTCCCTGGCTGACATCTGAGGCGCTGCGGACGGCGCTGAAGGCGGTGGTCAAGGGCGTGGTCCGCATCACGGTGGCCTCCACCAAGCTGGACTGCGGCGCCAGCCACGCGGGGTACGCGGTGGTGGTGTTTGCCAACGCTGCCGCTGCTGCCGAGGGAGCGCCGGTGCTGAGACGGCTGTGCTTGGCCCCCAGCCGCGGGTGCCCACTGCCGCGGCCGCTGCTGGCCCACCGCCCGCTGGTGGGGGCCAAGCAGCACTCGTGGGGTGCGTCTGCGCAGATGCCTGGTCACCTGCAGCTGGATTTGCAGCATGGCGGCGGAGCGGCAGCGAGCTCTCGCTTTGCGCAGCCCGACACGCTGGAATTTGAGATGGCGCTGGACTGGAGGGCACTGGAGCGCGTGGTGGGCGTGGCGCAGGGCAAGCTGCACGCGCGCCAGGCTCGCGAGCTGGCCGAGGTGCTGGCCGGGTGTGAATTGGGTGGCAGCAGCAGCAGCAGCAGCAATGCCAGGTTGCTGGATGCAGCAGCGTTTGAGCGACCCCCTCCTGTGCCTTCGCCCCCGCCCAGTTGCTGCGTTTGGCTGCAGGGGGTGGCCCCTCAGGTGCAGCAAGCTGACGTGCTTGCGGCGTTCTCTCAGTTTGGGCGCCCCGTGGGGGCAGAGTTTGTGCGCGACCAGGTCACCTCGCTGCACACGGGTCACGCGGTGGTGCAGATGGAGAGCCCCGAAGCAGCTGCGGCGGTGGTGCGCAACCTGGAAGAGATGGTGTTCATGCTGAAGGCGTCCCCTCGGCCGGTGAAGGCGCGGGTAGCTCGCGTTGGGGGTGCCAGCGGGTCTCAGTCGGTGTTTGACCGCGCGCTGCAGGGTGTGTTTGGGCGGTGGGACTGCGAGGCGCCTGCTGGCGGCGTCGTGAGGCTGGTGCAAGTGGCAGAGGAATGGGAAGAGGAGGGAAGCGACGAGCAGGGAAAGGTGTCGCCTGCGCAGCGACGGGCTGTGCAGCGTGCGCGGGGCGTGCTGCGTCGGCAGCTGGAGCGCGACCAGGTGGGCGCTCGTGCGGTGGCAAGGAGGGAGCGTGCCGCCCTGGCCGGCCGCCACGAGGAGCTGTACTGGCGGGAGAAGGCTGCAGAGCAGCGTTTGGCCGCGCTGCGCCACTCCCAGGTGTTCCAGGCGCTCGCGGGCTTCCACGGTGTTGTCGCCTGAATACAAGAAACGAATGCTGACCAAATGTATCTGTTTTGCATGTTTTACATTTAATTTGATCAAACCAATCACAATTTGAATTAGCTGATGTATCATTCGTTGAAGGAAAAACATGAAGACGTGTAAAAATAAAAAACTTAAAAGTTGAAATGAGTGTCAAAGCACGCCGCTCACATCAACTCAAAAAACAAGGGGAGGGAGACAGACGAGAGGAAGACGAAACTAGTAAGTACAAGCAGATATTTGCATCGATAGCGACATGTGGTCTCTGCAGGAGGGATAATAAAAAACGAACCCCCCATCTCTCAACTTGAAGCGTCATTGAACGCAATTTGTTGCAGCAGCCGCTGTCGTCGCTGCAGCAGCAGCGGTGACTACGGCCCTGGCACGGTGGCTGGGCGAGGAAGAGGCGCTCTGGTGGGGCGTGGGCCCGCAGGAGGCCATGGGCCCAGCAGAGGTTTGCTGAGTGCCGATGCCACCGCTGCCCATGCCGCCCCCATGTTGCAAGTCTGCGGACGCCCGCCGCAGGCTGGAGGTGCTACTGACGCTCAGGCTGCGCTCTCGCCTGCCGTCGATCAGCATGCGGTCGGAGGAGCGGCTGGGGGAGCGGCCGTAAGCTCTGTGGGTTCCGCTGTAGATCCACTCGGTGGTGGCGTCGATGGGGGGCGCGTTCTCGCGGGGGGACATCCCATAGGCCTCCATGCGCGTCTCCAGGGCGCGGTAGGCGGTGGTCACCTGCTGGAGCTGGCGCTGCAGGCGGTTCACCTGAGGGGCAAAACGAGGAGTGAATCAGTACGTTGAAGGGTAACTGTGGAAAGAAAAAACTATTTAGTACACTGTGAACACGTGTACTGCATAAAATCTCACCACTGCCTCTTCCTCGGCCTCCAATGCCGCCTCCAGGTCGACCTTCTCTTGGCGGGTGCGGGCCACGGCGCCAGACAGCTCCTCCACGTGGCGCTGCAGCTCGCACTTCTCGCGCGCCAGCCCCGACTTCTCTGAAGCCAGCTTTTCCACCTGCTTGGTCAGCTTGAGCGAGATGTACTCCTGCTCCGCCTCCAGCGCATTTTCCAGATCAGCTTTCTCCTTCACCAGGCGGTGCCGCTCCTCCGCGAGCTCCCCCAGCCGCCGCTGCAGCAGCGCCGCGCTGTCTTGCTCGCCCGCCAGGCGCGCCTCCACCGCCGCCTTCTCTCGGTGCACCTGCGACAGCCTGCGCTGCAACGTGTTCACCAGGAAGTCCTCCTCCGCCTCGACCTGCTTTGCCAGCGCCGCCCTGTCGGCTTTGAGCTCGTCCAGGCGGTTGAGCAGGCGGTTGGTGATGAACTCCTCCTCCTCTTCGTACGCCTTTTGTGCTGCTTGCTTCTGTGCTTTCACGCGGCGCAGCTCCTCCGCAACCTGCTGTCGCTGCTGTCGCTCAGCCTCCAACTGCAGCAGGCGAGGAGAAAGGAAGGATGTGAGATGTGTGTGAGAGAGGGCGACACAAAATCCTCGAGAGGAGAAGCATGTTTTGATCGAAACAGATGGCCGAAGAGCTGCGCACGCACCTCGGCTTTGAGCTGATCCATCTCCGCAAGCAGAGCCGCATCGTCCATGACGGGCGTTCACGTTTGTGGTTTTAACTATCGCATAAACAATCGTTTGTTATTTTCCTCTCTAAATCGATTCGCCAGGCTCGGTTTGGTCTGTGAGGGGCTTGGGCACTTCTTGAGGTTTTCAAAATTATAAACTAAACGCCGGGGAGTTCAAGGGTCGCTCTCTTCAGGCCCTTGCCATGTCACTGGCATTCCGAAGTTCGTGACGGTGGGGGATTGGTATTGAACGTTAAAGTAAATATAACAAATCCTTTTTTTTCATTACAACTGTGGTAGAAGCGCATATCCATTGCTGCAGTGAAACCGGCGTAAAAATTTGAAAATTGTTCTCAACTGCAATCACTTCGAGCTAGAATTTCGTGTTTCAGATATAACCCTCAAGACCTACTATTTTTTGGGCCTGTGAGTTGTTGCGCACGTGATGAGGACATCTATGATACTTGCCCTGGTTATACCAGCTATCCTCTCGCTGTCTCTGTCGTCCACCGCGCACGCTGCCGCACAGGCTTCCGAAAACCCAGGTAGGAATCACTCTCCGAGGAAGAAAACTGCGTTTGAGCCTCCTGTTGGCCACAAGAAGGCCCCTCTCATCCTTTGCACCAGACCCACCCTTCCCTCTCTCTGTTCTCGCTCACCCCTCCGTTTCCTAAACCTCCTGTACAGTAGACCCAGGCTTTGACCTCTTCCTGCTGGTTCGAACGTGGAGCCCCACCTTCTGCCGACAGATCTCCGCCGAGCACTCCCACTGCACCGCCAACGCTGTGCAAGCCTTCACCATCCACGGCCTCTGGCCCGAGTACTCCAGCGGAGGTTGGCCTCAGTTTTGCTCGCACGGTGGCAACGAAGGTGGCAAAAACGCTGTTGAGACCGTGGCTGACAACGAGGAGCGCTCAGAGTCAGACTCGGATTCAGATGATGATGATGGCATGGTAGCTCGCATGGCGGAGATGCACGAAGTTGGTGCACGGTTCCGCGGCCAGGCGGCAGGCGATGATTATTCATCTTCTGAGGAGGAAGAAGAAGACTTTGACACGGAGAGCCGCATTGAGGATATGCACAGCAAGTACGAGGGCAACGGCAATGGCAGCTGGGGGCGCAGCAACAAGGGCCGACACGCAGAGAGGGGTGGCGGCGACGGTGAGCCTGAGCGTGGTCGGGGAGGGATGCTTGAACGCATGGCAAGGATGCGCCCCTTCCAAGCCACCGGATGGTGGGGCCGGCAGCAGAACACCAGGCACGCCGACAGCGACGACGAGGGGTGCCACGGGAAGCGCAGGGGCCAGCAGGAGGCGGGCGGCATTAAAAATGGCGTCAGCAGCGATGAACAGGCGTGCGAGTGGCCCAGTTTCCACGGCACAGACGCCGCATTTTGGGACCATGAGTGGAGCAAGCACGGCACCTGCGCTGAGCCGCTGCTGGGCAACCGCACGCACTTTATGGGCACGGTAATGGCGCTGCACGACAAATACGACGTCAACGCGTTGTTTGAGGCTGCTGGCATCGTGCCGCACATGCGGGGCGCGGGGCTGCGGTCGTTCCCCTCCCGCACTGCGATTGAGGCGGTGCAGGGCGCGTGGGGAGTGGCCCCCCGGCTGGCGTGCTATCGCGGAAATTTGGCGGAGCTGTGGCTGTGCTTGAACACCACGCTGGACCTGGTGGACTGCCCGCCCAAGGTTGGACCGGCGGCGCCGTGCAGAGACGTCTTCTGGATGCCGCCCGGGGCACAGGCGAGTATTTTGTATCAGCATTTTTTCAAATTGACGATGTTGATAACTAAAAATAAAATGAGCATCGTCTATGTGTCCTCAAAATTTGCAGGTCTCTCGTGAGTGCAGGCCCTACTTCCCCCCTCAGAACCGCTATAAGCCCAGCTGGCTGATCCAAACTGCTGCAGGCGTGGCCATTGCTGCGGCAGCAGCATCTGCCGTCACGGCTGGACGCCGCTTCGCTGCTGGGGCTGCTGAGGTTAGGTACACCCCCTTGAGTACATGATTTTCTGAGTTGGCGTGGTTTTCCAAGTGATCGAGTGGTACAATAATATATACATAAAAGACTGGAAAAAAAATGCAGCTAATGTATTGGCACACGTTCATGCGTACACGAAATATAATTACAAATGCTATAACGATTTTTCATGTTTGTTTCTTTTGCTGTGAAAACCGTTCTTTTTTTTATTCATTCAAAATGCCATTGCCAGCCATGCAGCGATGAAGGCAAACCCTCTGCAAAAATTCAAGTGATGCTTTTCTTAAATGTCTTGTGTGTGAGGCTGCAATATCCAAAAAAAATGTCGGATCAATAATTAGTATAAAGAAGCAACTACTTACCCAAACGGCGCCAGTTTTCCGACGCTGCGGTCCTCAGTGAAGGCCACCGCATAGCAGCTGCCGCAGAACCCGACAATGCCGGCCGTCGCCAGTCCGCCCACCAGGTGTGGCCGCTTGGTGAAGGGAGCGACTGCCAGGAGCATGGAGTGGATGAAGTGGTATCTGAAGAGAGAGACAACGGGGTGTGTTTTGGGTGACGAAGAGATAAAAAGCAAAGAATACCCTGAACAAAACACGCACTTGTTGGCGCGCTCGAAGACCAGATTGTAGTAGTCGTCTTTGGGCTTGAATCTGTGGGCACCGTACGCCCCAGCAAGCACGGCGGTGGCGCCACCGAGGCCCGCCAGCGTGTGATAAAGTTGGGAGGCCATTTATGAAAAAAATGGGCGTATGAGTGTGTGTATGTGTGTTTGCATAAGTTTGGATTCTCCAAAACGCGAGACGGACTCGATTAATGTGCTATATGCTAATACGTTGGTTTTTTGATCTCAAAATAAAATGTCCTAAAAAATCCTTGTTGCTGGCGAGCGGGGGCTGATTCCGCAGATCCACAAATTGAAATGCAAAACTGCCAATATATTAAGCTCTACCTCCATTTTGCTTTTTAGACACCGGGTCGAATGGGTCAACAAACATCCTTTAAGAAATCAGCAATTTTAGCGTTTGCGATTGAGCGAAAAAAAGACTGCCATTTGAACATTTTCTCTCAGCAGAATTTAGCAGGATCGTCACCATGCAGGCTGCTTTCTCCATCCGTGCCAGCGTGCCTCGCCGTGAGTTTTTTTTTTTTTTTAATTTGGAATTCTTTTTTGGTTTTGAATGGAGCTGGTTTCGCGGCTGTGGCGGTGATTGGCCGGCGACTTTTAATACTTACGATGGGACGCGGCGCCAGCCTTAGCCCATACCGACACCCGTTGACAAGATGCCGCGAAATGAAGAATAGTTGATGGACCCGTTGTTTCCCCCCTCTTTTGATGGCGCGCAGGTTCCGTGGTGGTGCGTGCCGAGGAGGCTGCTGCTGCCCCGGTGAAGAAGCCCGATGTCGGCCCCAAGCGTGGATCTCAGGTACGCTTTTTGGCGCTTTTTGGCGGGACACGGCAGCCGCCCCAGAGCAATTCGCAATTCGCCCAGCAATTTCGCGGCCTAAGGGCTGAATTGTGCCTTTAAGAAGGCCAGGCGTGCGCTACTATGCTTCCTTGTTCGGGTTCAGCCTCCTTCAAGCTTAATTTTCGACCGAGAATAAAATAATCAAGCGTTGTTGTTTTTTTGCCACCCAATTCCCCCCCTGCAGGTGCGCATCCTGCGCCCCGAGTCTTACTGGTTCCGCGAGACCGGCAAGGTTGTGTCTGTGGACCAGAGCGGCATTCGTTACCCCGTGGTGGTGCGATTCGACAAGGTCAACTACGCTGGCGTGTCCACCAACAACTACGCCCTGGATGAGGTCGAGGAGATGAAGTAGAAGGCCCGCGCAAGCGAGCGGACGAGCGAGCTTGTTTGAAATAATACGTTTATATGTGTGCGATGTGTGGTGGCGCTTTTGATGAAAGAGAACCGAGGGGCAGCAGGGCCGGGGGGGTTGAGATATGAAGGCCCCCCTTCCTGCTCCCTCCACTCCTGGGCGTCTGAGAAATGCATGTTTACTTCCCTGTAGAAGACTGCTGAGATCCTTTTTAAACTATGATTCCCCATCACTGTGAGATAATTTTTTTTTTGATAAAAACTTTTTTACGCCGTTGAGAACGAGAGCTGCGCAGGCTGGTGAGGGCTGAGGGCTAAGAAAAGTGGGCTAGACGCAGCGGGGAAGGGGAAATACAGCCATGGAACAATCTAATCTGATCTCGCTGACGCTTTCCTCCAAAATAATAGTCAGACAGTGCTCCCTGTCTATTTTCTACCACCGCCTTGCCCTTCTTCTCTTTTCCTGGCGACTCCATACGTTTACACTGGATACTAATTATTTATGGGAATATAATACCTCCATAGCTCTCCATTGTGACGTTACCATGCTCCGCCTTTTAAAGTTTCACTCCTTCTCCCAGGGGAACAGCGGTGGCGAGGTGGACAACCTCGCCGTCAACACCTCACACCCCGTCTCGGTGATCACCAGCTGGTGCTCAAACTGCGCAGACCGCTTGCCATCCTCTGTGACCGCTGTCCACCCGTCTGGCCACATCTTGTCCCGGTGGCTGCCCTGGTTGATCATCGGCTCGATGGTGAACACCTCGCCAACCTAAACAGCAAACATGCATCGGGGGGAACACCAGTGAGCAAATAGAAGTGAGGGAAAACGAAATAGAAAACAAGCATCCGTGCATGTCCAAAGCTAGCTGAATACATGTCCAATAAGACAACTGCACTTAATTTTGCATGCAATGGTTGACGAAGGAAAATAAATTCCACTAATAAATAACCACCGCCCCTCCTCTCTCACCTTCATAATGCCCTTTGCCTTGTTGTGCGCGTAGTGCGGCACGTTGGGGGCGCAGTGGAACAGGTCTCCAATGCCGTGTCCGCAGTAGGCCTTCACCACGGACAGCCCCGCCTTGTGGGCGTGCCGTGAAATAATGTCGCCCAGGTCCCGATAGCGTGTGCCCGGCTTGCACGCGGCAATGGCCAGCTCCATGCACTCGTAGGTGGTCTTCACCAGTTTCTTCGACTCTTCGTCCACCTCCCCCACCGCGAACGTCTCGTTGAGGTCGCCGTGCCAGCCGTTGTGGAACACCGACACATCAACGTTGACGATGTCGCCCTCACGCAGCGGGCGGCGGTCGGGGATGCCGTGGCAGATGACCTCGTTGATGGAGGTGCACACTGACTTGGGGTAGTTGAAGTAGTTGTAGGGGGAGGGGTAGGCGCCGTGGGCCAGAGTGGTGTCGTGAACGATGGCGTCCACCTCATCGGTCGTGATGCCGGGGCGAATGGCCGCGGCAGCGGCGTCCAGGACGACGCGCCCGATGCGGCAGGCCTCCCGGATGCCAGCAATCTCCTCTGGGGTCCGCGCTTTGACTGTTAATGAATTTAATTTGTGAATCGAAAGCCGTTGAAGAGGAATTGCATTGGATTTACATTATAAAAACGAATTTTGTTTTCGCTCACCGACTGCCTGCTGTCTGCTCTCGATTTCTGATGTGGGTTTGCCGTTCTGGTAGAAATAGTCTGGCTTTGGAATTTCGTCGGGAATCTAAAAGAGGAGAGGAGAAAAAGGAAAGCAAGGATGAGTCTCATGCTGGACACGCAGCACACTTTTTCTTTAATGCGTCTAACAACAAATAAAATGGTTCTTACAGGTCGGTAGGGCCCTATCCTGTGCGGCCGCAGCTCCCCCGTCCACTTGAAAGGGGGCATTTTGAGGGCCCGGCCCTGCCCCCTGCGAATGCAGTAGTGCCAGCTGTCGATGCTGGGCTTGTGCATCTTCTTGTGCTCCCCCCACCCCTCCTTGAAGCACTCCTGGGAGCAAAAGGCAGAGAACTCCGCCTCCAGCTCCAGCTCAAGGCAGCGGGGGCACTGCAGCTGGGCAGGCTTCTGACATCGGGCGCATGCAAGGCCCGACAACGCATCACTTTTCGTCATGGGCGATGGTGCGTTCCCTCTTTCGGAGCTTGCTGAAAATCGATTAAAAAAAAATGCGTTGAGATTTAAAAAAAAAATGATTTTGCTCGGGGCTTGAGATTTCAAGACTACACTCAAAATTGAATATAAAAATTGTTGAAACGAGCGGAATGAGTTCCCCAGGCCGCCCGTTACAACGGTCTGTCTGGCGCCTCATGAGAATTAGAACGAAGAAATTTGCTGATGCATGCCAGAAACGCTGCTGGTGCCACTGATCGAGTGCACTCCTTTGTTGTTGCTTATATTATCAAGCACTCAAGATCGTCTGTGGCTTGGGTGGGGTCTTAAACGTCTAGAAGTTTTCTCCATCTTCAATCAACGGGTGACAGCTTGGTGTGTGCTTGTCTGTCTTCACCCACAACAGCGGCCAGTACTGATATGGTTTCAAGTTTCCGGGGAGCTTCTCCCCTGGCCGGCAGCTCTTTCGCCGGGGTGGGTGTCAAGCTCCTGCCCACCTCATCTAGGGTCAGGTCAACCCCTCGCCGCGGCCTCCCCGTGCGCTCAGTCCTTGAGATGAACCGCCCCCAGTCCACCAACGGCAGCGCCGCCCCCGTGAGCCCTGTAGCGGTCGAGGACGAGGTGAAGCAGTACCTGCATTACCGCCTGGTGGGCACCCCTGAAGACAAGGAGGCCCTCTACAAGTCAACCGCCTGGAGCGTGCACAACCGCCTGGTGGACACCTTTGAGAAGACCCATGCCCACTGGGAGTAAGTCAGCTTGGGGTTTGGCCATTTTTGGGTGCCTCCAAAACACCAGCCGCCGCAACCTTGCCATTTTTTTTTTTTAGGTGCATGCATCTGACCCCCCAATTGCGCGGTTTCCTCCATTTTTTCTGCAGGGAGAAAGACCCCAAGTTCGTGTACTACCTCAGCGCGGAGTTCCTGATGGGCCGCACCCTCACCAACGCCGTGCACAACCTCGGCGTTGAGGGGGCCTACGGTGCCGCCTTGAAGGACCTCGGCGCGGAGTTGGAGACCGTGCAGGAGGCGGAGCTGGACGCCGCCCTGGGCAACGGCGGTCTGGGCCGCCTGGCTGCGTGTTTCCTGGACTCCATCGCCTCTCTGGACTTGCCCGGGTGGGGGTACGGCATCCGCTACCGCTACGGCATGTTCAAGCAGGCCATCGAGCCCAACGGCCGCCAGAAGGAGCTCCCCGACTACTGGATCGCCCCCGACGGCAACCCGTGGGAGATCCACCGCCCCGAGTGCCGTTTCCCAGTGGGCTTCTACGGGTCCATCGGCGCGGACGGCAAGTGGGCTCCCTCCGAGGGGGTGCTCGCTGAGGCGTACGACGTTCCCGTCCCTGGGTACCACACCAAGACCACCTCCAACCTGCGCCTGTGGGACGCCGTGGCGGTGTCTGAGTTTGACCTGGACGCCTTCAACCGCGGCGACTACCAGGGGGCCATCGCCGACCGCCGCCGCGCCGACGAGATCACCGCGGTGCTGTACCCCAACGACGCCACCGAGGAGGGCAAGGAGCTGCGCCTGAAGCAGCAGTTCTTCTTCGTGTCGGCGTCGCTGCAGGACACCATCGCGCGCTACCTGGCCAAGCACTCGGATCTGGACGGCCTGCCCGAGAAGGCGTGCTTCCAGATGAACGACACCCACCCCACCATCGCGGTGGCCGAGCTCATGCGGCTGCTGATTGACGAGCACGGCCTAGACTATGACCGGGCTTGGGGCATCACCACCAAGTGCGTGGCCTACACTAACCACACCGTCATGCCCGAGGCGCTGGAGAAGTGGCCGGTGCGCGTGCTGGCCAAGCTGCTGCCCCGCCACATGCAGCTCATCGAGACCATCAACGCCAAGTGGCTGGCCTCCATGAAGCCGGCGGTCGAGGCCAAGGTGGCGGCGGCGGCCAAGGCGGCTGCTGCGGCCAAGGCGGAGGCCAAGGCGGAGAAGGCGGAGGAGGAAAAGGACGATAAGAAGGAGGAGAAGGTGGACCCCGTGGCTGAGGCGCTCAAGGAGTACTCCATTGTGCAGGAGAATCAGTGGACCAAGGGAGAGATGTTAGTTATAGTTTAGACGTCTTTTTAAACGAGTTTTGTTTGCATTACTATTATTTTCCTAGTCGATAGTAAACCTGACGTCATTCTCTGTGCGAATCATCTCTCTCCCCCTCTCCAGGCTCGTCAACATGGCCTACCTGGCCGTGGTGGGCTCCTTTGCCGTCAACGGCGTTGCCGCCATCCACTCCGAGATCATCAAGACCGACATCTTCCCCCAGTTTGTCGAGGTGTTCCCCGAGAAGTTCCAGAACAAGACCAACGGCGTCACCCTGCGCCGCTGGCTGGCGTACTGCAACCCCGAGCTGAGCGCGCTCATCACCGAGGCGCTGGGCACTGACGCCTGGGTCAAGGACGCCACCCTGCTGGCGGGGCTCAAGCCGCTGGCCGAGGACGCCGCCTTCCGGGCCAAGTGGCGCGCGGTGAAGCTGATCCGCAAGGAGAAGCTGGCCGCCCGCGTCAAGGAGCTGACTGGCTACGACATCCCCACCCACTCCATGTACGACATCCAGGTGAAGCGCATTCACGAGTACAAGCGCCAGTTCATGAACGCCATCTCCCTCATCCACCGGTACGCCACCATCAAGGCCGCCTCCCCCGAGGAGCGCGCCAAAATGGTGCCCCGCGTGGCCATGATGGGCGGCAAGGCCGCCTCCGCGTACTACATGGCCAAGAAGATCGTCGCCCTGGTGAACGCCATCTCGAAGACCGTGAACAACGACCCCGAGGTCGGAGACCTCCTCAAGGTGGTGTTCCTGCCCAACTACAATGTGTCCGAGGCTGAGATCATCATCCCCGCCGCCGAGCTGTCCCAGCACATCTCCACCGCGGGTACTGAGGCGTCTGGCACCTCCAACATGAAGTTCGCGCTCAACGGCTCGCTCATCATCGGCACCATGGACGGCGCCAACATTGAGATCGCCGACAACACCGGCGTGGAGAACCTGTTTGTGTTTGGCGTGGACGCCGGCGACATCACCCGCCTGCGCGCCGAGCGCAAGGACTTCAAGGACTACGACCCCCGCTGGACTGCGGCGCTGAAGATGGTCAAGGACGGTGTGTTTGGGGACGGCGACTACTTCGCCGACCTGGTGGACAGCGTGAACGACATGACCAAGGGCAATGACTGGTTCCTGCTGGCCAACGACTTTGCGGGGTACATGGACGCGCAGGACGAGGTGGATGCGCTGTACGCGGACCAGGAGGAGTGGACCCGCCGCTCCATCATCTACACCGCCTCCAACGGCTTCTTCTCCAGCGACCGCACCATCGCGCAGTACGCCAACGAGATCTGGAACGTCAAGCCTTGCCCGCAGTAAATTGATACAACGGTGGTGGGTGGAGACAAGGGTATACCATGCATGAATGATAAGATACAAAAAAACCTGCAGTGAAATTTTTTATAACCATGTAGACACGAGGAATGCATTCATTTTGAAGGGCATCTCAGTAGCCCTCCAGCGCAATGCGTGAAACTATGGGAAATAAATCTGTTGTTATCTTAATAGCGCATTTTTGTTTTGTTTGTAAGGAATTTTTTCAATGATGAGTGAGGAGGAGGTAATGGATTCTTTCTTTGGGCGGCAAACCCGTTGGAATCCACTCTTGAAGGGGGGCTTCTGCTCTCAAGACCTTGAGCATTTACACACGTCAGAATTCCTTGGAAGTAATCTTCATGTTTCCTGTTTTGGCTGCTCCGCTCAGGCGGCGCAAGAGAAAGACGTAATCAGCAGGGTGCAAGGGGTGCAGCCGAGGGCTGAAATCGCCGGGAAACGACAAAAACATAATGAAAGGGCACATCGAGACAATGGAGATGACCCCCATGAAGGGATACGAGGCTATCAGCCCGTGCTGGCCCCTGTGGATGTGGTCCTGCATGAGGGGAGAGTGACAAAGAGAAGCAAGTGAGCGGAGGCGTCGGCGTTGTCGACGAGTTCTTGAATACTAAGTTAGCATCCTGGGAAACGAATTTTCCTTACATGTACGTAATGGAGAGCGAACCAGAACAGCCAACACACCAGCGCACTGCACAGATGAAGAAAAGTGCTGAGTAAAACAATTGAAATGATCTGTTGTCGATTTGCCCTAGCAATTGCTCATCGAGACGACGCACATTCCGATCACAGCCTCTATTCTTCCAATCAGCCTCCTTTTTCGGTCATCTGCGCTCAGTTTGTCCTGTCTGCCAAGCAGAGGCTGAATCTTTTCTCCGGCCATCTCTCCAAATTTTCAAAAGGAACTGGGCCAAGAATACTTGAAGAAAAGCTAGACTACGTTGCACGCAGTTACAGTACTTAAATATTTGAATACATGAGGGACTACAGACTTTTAAACCATAGCAACTTCTCATTCGCTGTCGCCTAAGACGGCCTTGTCAGCTGCAGAGGGGCCCTGCCCTGCTGCTTCCCCTTCCTCCTCCGAGTCCTCCAGCACCGTAGCAGCCCGCGCCCGCTTCACCTGCTCCCCCTCCTTGGTATTGCCGCCACCGCCAGACTCCCTTGCCCGCTTCTTTTTCTTTTTCTTCAACCGCCCGCCAGAGGCAGGCGCCGCCTTCTTTGCCGTGGACGCCTTCTCTTCGGCTTCCTCCTCGTCCGCCGCCTTTGCAAAATCAAACTCAATCTCGTCGTCAGAGGTGACCAGCCCTGCCGCTGCAAAAGCGCTGTCGCCCTCCGCTGCAGCGCCCCCTTCCGCACCAGGCGGAGGGCCGCCGGCCGAGTCATCCTGCCCAGGCACGTAATCGTCGTCGTCCTCCTCGTCCATGTCCCCAAAGAAAGCATCAACGGCGTCAACCTGCTGCTGCTGCTGTTGCTTGGGGCCGTCGCCGCTTTGCCGCCCTTTGCCCACAGCGCTGGCGTCCCCTGCAGCGGCAGCCTTGGCCAGCTTGTCGCCCTGCTTCCACTCCGCCTTCAGCCGCACCAGCTGCTCCGTCTTCTCTTGCGCCACGGCGTCCCTGGCTTTGGCGGCCGCCGCCTCCTGAGCCGCCTTGAGCCGCTCCTCGGCCTGCTTCGCCGCCGCCTCGCTCTCCAGCTTCTTCCGGTGCATCTCCCGCCGCTCCGCTGCCGCCTTGGCGTCCGCCTGCGCCTGCGCTGCCAGCGCATTCGCGGCGTTGAACTTGGCCTCCACAAACGTGATGTGCTCCTCCAGGCTGCGCTGCGCCATGCCAGACGCCTCCGCCCCCGCAGACTGCAGCCCCTTGAAGATGCGGTGCGCAGAGTTCAGGTGTGCTATCGCGGTGGTCAGCGCCGTCACCTTCACCATGGAATCTGCTGCGGGCCAGTCAGTGCGCCCGATGACATCCGTGGCGTGCTGCTGCAGGGTGTACGCGATGTTGAAACGGATCCGCGGGTCGCGCGGGGCCAGGTGCAAGGTGCGGCACAGCGTGCGCAGCGCTGCGCCCCGCCTGTTTCCGTCGTACTGCGCCATGGCGAGGTACAGCTGCACCCGCGGGTCGTCTCTCGCCTCAGGGAACCGCCGCATTGCGTTGATGTAGGTCTGCTCTGCGGCGCCGTACTGCTGCAGTCCCATGTAGACGTTGGCCAGGTTCACCCACACGTTGGGCAGCCTGAAGAAGCCGTCGGTGCCCGCCGCCGCCTCCTGCACCCGCAAAAACACCTCCTTGGCCTCCTCCAGCCGCCCAGACTCCGCCAGCACGCAGCCGATGCCGTTGGCGGCGAAGATGTTGGAGGGGTCTCGCTCCAGGACGCGGCGGTAGAGCCCCAGCGCGTGTGACAGCTGCGACTCCGCTTTGGCGCGAACTTCCAGTTTGGATAGATCGCCTGTGATGGAGTACAGGTGCACGTTGGCCAGAGCCACGCGGGCGTACGTCTCCTGCCCCATAGACCCCAACGTGGAGTGCAGCTCCTCCAGGCAACGCTTGGCGGCGGCGATGTCTCGCCGCTCCAAATGCAGCCCCGCCAGCAGCGCCAGCGCGTCCGCGGACCGGCCCGACACCTCCGCGGCGCGCTGCGCCGAGTCCTCCGCCTCCCGCACGTCCCCCCTGGCCTTGGCAATGCACGCCAGGCGGAGGTGGCAGTCTGAGTATTGCGGGAACTGGCCAAGCAGGGCTTTGTACTCCGCTTCAGCGGCTTTAAGGTCACCGGTGGCCTCCCGCACGCGCGCTGCGTTGTACCCCAGCGTCACCTGTGCTTCAGGGCCCAGTTCTGACAGCCCACCAGCCACCGCGGAAGCAATCGCCTCCGCTACCAGCTGAGACGCCGCTGCCGCGTTGCCAGCGCGCAGCTGCAGCACCGCCGCGTTGTTCAGCAGCCGGGCGGGGGCGCCAGCCGGGGGCTTGGCGCCACCGTTTTCGCCCGCCACCGGTTCCGCCACTGCAGCCTTGCGGTGCAGCTCGATGGCGGTGGTGTAGGCGGACAGCGCCGCGGGAGGGTCTGTGGCAGCCAACACGTCCCCCAGCATCTCCCACAGCGCCGGCGTTTGGGGATCTTTCAGTGCCGCCTCCTTGAAGTGCCGAGCGGCAGCGGCAGCGCCCGCCTGGCGCGGGCAGATAGGCCCCAGCACGCGCAGCGCGTCCATCCATGCCGGCCGCTCCTCCAGCACCCTTTCCAGCGCGTCTGCAGCGCCCTTCAGCTCCCCTTTCATCACCGTCATCTGGGCCAGCGCCAAACGAGCCGTGGGCTGCTTGGGGTCCAGCGTCAAACACTCCTGGTAGCACCTCACCGCGCTGCCCAGGTCCCCCTCCGAGTGGTGCGCCCTGCCCAGCAGGCAGGTTGCCTCTGCCCGCAGCGCCTTTTCGTCGGCTCCTGCTCGATCTAAGGCTGCTTTCGCCAGCCGCATGGCCTGGACCGCCAGCCCCTGCTGCAGGCTGAAGTGCGCCAGCAGCACCAGGGTGTGCGGGTTGTGAGGGTCCTGGCGGAAGGCCTGCGCCAGCAGACGGGACCCCGTTTGGATGGCACCCGCGTCTGCGCCCGCGCCGCCGACCAGCGCGATCACCGCCAGCCCCAGCAGCGCCTGCGTGGCCCCCGGGTCCAGCTCCAGCACCCGTTTGAACGCCGCTTCAGCCTTGTTGATCTCGCCGAGGCGGAACTGACACACGGCGATGCCCAGCCGCAGCTCTGCTGGGCCCTGGGGACAGCTGCGCAGGGCGTCGCGGTAGAACCGCAGTGCGTCAACGTAGGAGCCTTGGAGGAAGGCCAGGCGCGCCAGAGCGAGCGTGCCGGCGACGTTGCGTTTGCCGTTGCAGCGCAGCCGGCAGGCGGCCTCGAACGACTTGCGGGCGACGTCAAAAGTGTCCTGCAGAAGTGCAATGTATAGCAGAAAGTAAAAAAAAAAATTCCGGTAGGGTTGAAATGGTTTAAAAACAAAGTAAAGGAGGAAAACGTGAAAGTACGAGAGAAAAAGAAGCCCTGGTGGTGCTTTGCGCTGTTGCTTACCCCGATCAGAGCAAGTTCGCCCAGCCCCAGGTGCGGCAGCATCTCGAACCGGTCCACCTTCTCAGCTTTGAAGTAGAGAGTGGAGGCGGCGGCGACGAGAGCACGCTTGCGGTCGGCGTCGTCCGCCAGCTGCGCCTGCTGCAGGTACAGGTCCGCTTGGCTACACAAGGCTTGCACGTGGATGAACTTGGCGCTGTCCAGCCGCTCGACCTCCTCGATCAAAGTTTTAAGCAGCTTTTCGTAAACATCCACGCGGCCCTGGGCCAGGAGGGCGCGTGCGCACTCCATCCACACTCCGTGCTCCACCCGCTCGTGTCTCAAAATGGTGATGATGCCATCAGACAGCTCGTGAGGCTGCACGATTAAATTTGCAGATGAAAGCGGGATCGTCACCGCTCCCACCATCGCGTACCGTTACTTTCGGTTATTATTTGTATGCATTAATAAAAAAAAATTGAAAGCATTTTTCGCCACCAAAGCTTTGCGGATGTGCCAAAAAAGGAGAGCGCGAAAACGCTGAAGTTTTTTTTCTCTGACCTTTTATCTTCGCATTTATCCACTGTTACGGTGTACATTCTCCCAAATTTAATTCGCCACATTCACGCCATCTCATTGCGCCGCAGTCATTGTCACCTGTGGTGCTCTTGAGAAAATGGCGTCTAATTTAATTATCTCTGGCCAGGCGGCTCAGGCCGGCAAGGCCTGCGCTGCCCAGGTGCCCGGCCAGCTTCGCGCCGTCCGTCACTCGAGCTTTTTTGGTGAGCCCAGTGCCGCTAATGCGCCAGCGCGGGCTCTGTCTTGGCCTGATGCTCCGCCGAACTGCCCACTACCACACACTTTTCAATTAAGCAAAATCCAGCCCCCGACTTACCCAATCCACCCCTCTGACGCTCCTTGCAGGCCCCACGGAGCAGGTCCAGCGCCTGACCGCCCCCGTGTCTCGTCGCTCCCGTGCTGCCAAGCTGTCGGCCCTGCTGGCCGCTGCAACAATTGCTGATGGTACAAAATATTCACTTTAATAATAAATTAGCAATTGACCATTCTTCCAATGGGCCTTTTCGCTAGCTATTTGTCAATAATAATTCCTTCCATTTATAAACACAGCAATTCCTCAATTCCTCAATTCCTCCGTTTACTCCTTGCAGCCCCTCCCACTCCCACCCGCCCCAACGCCGCCCCCCGCACCAACATCCGCAACATTGCCATCATCGCACACGTCGACCACGGCAAGACCACCCTCGTGGACGCCATGCTCAAGCAGTCCAAGGTGTTTCGCACCAACCAGGCCGTGGAGGTGCGCATCATGGACTCAAACGACCTCGAGCGCGAGCGCGGCATCACCATCCTCTCCAAAAACACCGCCATCACCTACGGAGAGACCAAGATCAACATCATCGACACCCCCGGTCACGCCGATTTTGGCGGAGAGGTGGAGCGCGTGCTGAACATGGCCGACGGCGTCTTGCTGCTGGTGGACTCGGTGGAGGGGCCCATGCCGCAGACCCGCTTCGTGCTGCGCAAGGCCCTGGAGCTGAACAAGAAGGTGGTGGTGGTGGTGAACAAAATCGACCGCCCCGCCGCCCGCCCCGACTACGTCATCAACTCTGTGTTCGATCTGTTCATCGAGCTCAACGCCAACGACGACCAGTGCGATTTCCCGGTGGTCTACGCCTCGGGACTCTCCGGTATTGCCGGCAACGACCCTGCCGAGATGGCGGAGGACATGGTGCCCCTGTTTGACGCCATTCTGAGGGAGGTGAAGCCCCCCGTGGTGGACCCCACCGCCCCCACCCGCATGCAGGTCTGCGCGCTCGATTTCGACGAGCACAAGGGCCGCATCGCCATCGGACGCGTGGAGCGCGGCCTCCTGCGCCGCGGCGACAACGTGTCCTACTGCGAGCCCGGCCGTGCGGTGTCCCGCGGCAAGATCTCCGAGCTGTTTGTTTACGACAACTTCATCAAGTCCCCCGTGGAGGAGGTGTCCGCGGGCGACATCTGCGCCTTCACCGGCATTGCCGAAGTGTCCATCGGCCAGACCATCTGCGACCCTTCCGCCGTGGAGCCGCTGCCCACCATCGCCGTGGAGGAGCCCACCGTGCGCATGACATTTTCCGTCAACACCTCCCCCTTCGCCGGGCTGGAGGGCAAGTACGTCACCTCCCGCAACCTCAAGGAGCGCCTGGAGCGCGAGCTGGAGCGCAACCTGGCGCTGCGCGTGGAGCCGGGCACAGGCTCTGAGTCTTTTGAGGTCTCCGGCCGCGGCTCCCTCCACCTGGGCATCCTCATGGAGAACATGCGCCGCGAGGGCTACGAGTTTGCGGTGGGGCCGCCCAAGGTCATCACCCGCCGCGATGAGAGCGGCACTTTGGTTGAGCCGGTGGAGGAGGCGGTGATCGAGGTGCCCGAAGAGTTTGTGGGCGCTGTGACGGGGCTCATGGGCTCCCGCAAGGCGCAGATGATCGACATGAGCTCCGGCTCTGAGTCGCTGACCCGCATCAAGTACCAGATCCCCACCCGAGGGATGCTGGGGCTGAAGAACGCCATGCTGACTGCGACCAAGGGCAACGCCGTCTTGAATTCGTTGGTGGTGGGCCACGAGCCGTGGGCTGGGGAAATTGCCACCCGCGACAATGGCAGCTTGTGCAGCTTTGAAACCGGGCAGGTGACTGCCTACGCGCTTGACAGCTCGCAACAGCGGGGCCGCATGTTTGTGAACCCCGGCGAGCAGGTGTACGAGGGCCAGGTGGTGGGCATCCACCAGCGGTCGGGAGACCTCAAGGTCAACGTGTGCAAGAAGAAGGCGCTGGTGAGTGTGCTGCAAGTTTGTATTTGTTTTTTCGAGAGAGAAAAAGCCAAACTCAAGTCAGCAAAGAAGTAGTACTTGTAGCTGTAGTAATTCAAGATATGGACCATCCTGAGAATATAATGAGCTAATTCCTTGTGTTTTTTTCCTTTCCTGTGCCTGTGCAGACCAACATGCGCGCATCTGGTAAGGACGCCACTGTTACGCTGTCCGAGCCCATCCCTGTGACCCTGGACTATGCTCTGGAGTACGTGGCAGACGATGAGCTGGTGGAGGTGACCCCTGAGAGCATCAGGATGAGGTGAGAGAACGAAGTGCATTAAAAAAAAATGGAGAAGGACAGGCTTACAACGACGAGGGTTATTTATTAATAAAATTTTCGTTTTTTTTTTAACTCTGCAGGAAGAACCCCAACATCAAGCAGAGGAAGAACTAAAGCACCCCTTTTCAGCGGGATGCACAGCATTCTACCTCACATGCGAAATACGTACACTATTCCAAAGCTGCCATACACTGATTGTCTGATTTTTCCAACCCGACGACGTAATATTATTATTTTAGATTTAGTTTTGTCTTTCCCTCCGTCATTTTGATTCTATCCTTCTATCATTTTTTCTTTCTTTTTTCCTTTCCTTTCCTGTCAGTTTTCTGGATTTTTTTTGTGTTAGTGAGCGCTATCATTCCTTCTTATGGCCCAGATGCTGGGTGGTGGGTGTATGCGCGTCCGACAACAAATGTATCGTAAAACAAAATATGCATATAGCGACACGTGTGTAAGCTGCCGAAAAACGTACAATAGCAAAAGTTCATTCATCCCAGGTTTCCTCTCGAGGCCAGTCCGCATTTCACGACAACTTTTTTTCTTCTGATCTAAACAATGTCCTCGTCCGAGGCCATCGCCTTGAGCTTGTTCTGCTTATAGCTCAGCATAGCAGCCTCCGTCTGCCGCGCGTTTGCGTCAAACTCCTCCTTTGCTGCCCCAAACCTCGTCAATTTTGAATCCAGCTTGTCGGCCCCCTCCGCTCCCTTCTCCCCCTCCTGCAGTTGCCTGCACGCTTCCTCCAGCAAAGTAGCTTCGACTTGCAGCGCCCTACAGTTGTCCACCAACCCGCTCATCACCCAACGCACAGACTCAGCTGTGTCGGGCGCAGCGTCCAGCGTGAAATGGAGCCGAGAAACTGTGTCCTTGCCATGCCGCTTGTTGTCCCACTCGATCTCAATCATCAACTGCGTGCCTGCCGACAGCGGGGTGAATTTGCAGGTGTAGCTCTCGCTGGGGCCGTCCAGTTCGAGATCTGGTTGGAAGTCCGCTAGCGCCTCGAGGGTGTGCCGCACGCGGTTGGGGAGCACGGACCCAAGAGTCTGCTCAGTGAGGCCTGGGAGGTAAGGAATATAGTGTTGGGATGAGCTGAAAGGTACAATTAAAAGAAAAAGTCAAAGGTTGATCGAAATTTTCCTTGCCTTCCTGAATCCAAGCAGACTGGCCATCAGTCACGCAGATCTTAATGCTGGCCCAGCTGAGATCGTTCGGGCTCACGGCGTTGCGAGTGAGCATCAAGCCAAGGAAAATTTGCCCAAACTCTTCGGTTTCAAAATTTGAGCAAAAGAAGTCTCGTATCGTTCCAGGCTCCATGTCGCATGCAATTAAAATCTATCAATAAAAACAAATGAAGGAATAAATTCGAACGGTGTAATTAGCCTGCAACAGCGGCATTTGTCGAATGATTTGGGTGTTTCATTGCCAGCTCGACCAGGAGAGAGGGGTATTTTTCTCGGGCGCCGGCGCCTGCCAGGAGATCTGCGAGTTATAAAATTTGCCATGCATGCGTTTCAAGGCGCATCAAAACAGTTCATCAGAAGCGTAGGGCCCGCGCACAGGAAAAAAATACAATATTGAAATCGGCGATGCGAATTGCCCGGCCTCTGATAGCTCGCTTTCAATCTCTCAGAATTCTGGCCACCCCATTGCACATTTTATCGTGCATTCGACCTATTAGGAGCCCCACCCCGTTCCCAGCCCTCCACAAGCGCTGCATCAAGCCTTTCTCCTCGCAGCCGACGCTCCGCCCAATAGTAGCAGCCAGACCAGCAGAGATGGGCAGCGGCGGTGCAGGTCCCAGGGCCGTCCTCGACGTCGAGGCGCTCCCTGCCGACTTTGACAAGGAGCAGTTTCGCCAGAGCACGCCCATTAAAGCGCTAGTCATCCCCGCCAAGCAGTGCCAGCATTACATGAAGCTCCTGAACAAGTGAGACGCTTATTATCCAATTCTATTATTCTCAGTGCTTGGTTTTCTCATCAAATACATGATTTCTTCTCCCGCAGGCACCTTTTGCACAGGCCGCGCATGAAGAACATCCTTGACATCCCGGGGGATAAAGACCGCCGCATGCTGCTACTGGAGGAAGGCTTGCTACCTGAAGGTTAGTATTGCGCCCCCGCCCCCACACCGCATGTCAACTAGCATTTCTCGTTTTCGCGCTTTCTCACCAACTACTTTCCAACTTTTGTTGCAGCGTTTCGGCATCGCATGGTGGCCCCTCCAGCTGGCGCCAAGGACCAGTTTGCGCCGCTCTCGTTGCAGGCGGTCATCGACCGCGACGGGTTAAGCGTCGCTGACGCCGCAATAGAAACAGATTACACCCAAATTTCTGCAGTCGATGCTCTCCGCCGCCTGCTGCCTGCCGGCGCCGAGGTGCCGTCCTCCTTCGAGCAGGTGGGCCACATCGCGCACCTGAATCTGCGCGATGAGCTGCTGCCGTACCGCCGCATTGTGGGCGCTGTACTGCTGGACAAGAACCCAAAGATCCGCACCGTCATCAACAAGGTGGGCACCATCGAGAACGAGTGGAGGGTGTTTGCGATGGAGGTGCTGGCAGGGGATGACGAGACGTTGACAGAGGTGAGAGGAAAAGCTAAGACTTGGTTAGTACTGCTCTCTTTTTCACGTACTCAAATTATAAAAATACTTTTGTCTCATCCAAATTTACAACAAGTAGAAATAACCGAGAGATTTATTAAACACCGATAGCTCACATCATTCTTATCATTTTATTTTATTTTTGTGTGATTTTTGCAGGTGCGGCAGCACGGCCTGCGCTACCGCCTTGATTTCCGTAAGGTCTACTGGAACTCGCGGCTGGAGGCGGAGCACTCGCGGCTGGTGGACCGCTGGTTCAAGCCCGAAGACGTGGTGATTGACGCAATGGCAGGGATCGGCCCGTTTGCAGTGCCTGCGGCCAAGAAAGGCTGCCGGGTGTTTGCCAACGATTTGAATCCAGACTCCTACCGCTGGCTGGTGGAAAACATCGGCATCAACAAGGTAGCAGACGCGGTAAGCCCGTACAAGCTGGACGGGCGCGAGTTCATGCGGCAGGCAGCTGGGGGGAAGCTGGCGGTGGCATGGGCGCCGGCGCCAGCGAAGAAAGTGCCGCAGAATAAGAAAGAAACTGCGGGGGAGGGAGAGGGGGAGGATGCAACAGCTCCTGCCCCCGTGGCAGCAGCTGCAGATGCCGCTGCTGCTCCTGCTTTTGCCCCCGCTTTCCAGCACATTGTGATGAACCTGCCTGCCACCGCCGTGGAGTTTTTGGACGCGCTGAATGGGGCGTTTGACCCTGAGCTGTGGGAGGGCCGAGACCTGCCGCTCGTCCACGTGTATGCCTTTCTCAAGAAGGACGAAATGCTGCAAGGTGAGAGACGCACGAGTATCATATTATTATTAAATATAGAAATATCAGCGATTGTAGTCTGGCTTCTACCTGACAGTAGTAACGATTAAACACCCTACGCATTGCCGCCTGCAGATCTGCAGCGGAGAATAGAGACGGCGCTGGGGGGGCCGTTGGATTCAGAGCCGGATCTTTATTCTGTGCGGGATGTGGCCCCCAACAAACAGATGTACTGCGCAACCTTCCGGGTGCCTGCTCGAATCGCCTTTGAAGGGAAGGACGCCAAGCGGCAACGAGTGGCATGAGGGTGCCCGTTCTACAGCGCCGAGCGGCACAACAGCATCACTTTTATTGAAAAAATGGCTTTGTTGAAAGAATTGAAACAGCACAACAAAACAAAAACTAGTGACTATTTATGCGTGGTGGTGGCAACCTTCTCTAACTTTGACGCTCACGAAGCGGTGGAGGTGCTGCCGCCGACCGAAGCCATACAGCCCTTTAACGCCTCGCAAAAAATGGGCTCTCGTTCCCGGGCTTGCGTCCCTCGCGCTCCCCTCACAAACGTGCCCATCACCACCACGCCCGCGCTTTCTCCTCCCCCTCCCAACCAGCTCTTCCTCCTCATCCTCTTGTTCATCTGAGGCGCCCTCTGCCACCACTGCCCTCGCCGCCGCTTCCCTCGCGTACCGCTCCTTCCGGGCCCGCCACAGAGTCGGCCAGTAGTCACTGGTGTAGGGTTTCCGCAGCCCCGCTGGCCCAGGGTCCAGGTTATCAGGGGGGTGGGTCCAGTAATTCAATGCCAGGTGGAACGCGGAACTTTCTTCGCTGCTGCCGCCGCCACCTGCATGGGCTTCCTCACCGCTGAAGCTGGTGACTTCGTGGAACCACCCCGCTGGCAGGTACAGCGACTGCCCTGGCCTCATATCCACGGTGATGGCAGCGGCAGCGCCGGGGAATTTCGGGAATTTTGAGCGCAGCTTGGCGGCGGGGAGCGTCATGTCGACTTTGCTGAAGCTCTCGGGATCCCCTGCGGTGGTGGGTGCAGGCCCCAGGTCGGGCTGAGAGCCTGCGAGCTCCATGGCATCGAAATCATCAAAGCCGTCAAATGAGCCGTCCTCTAGCGTGGCTGCCAGAATCTCGTCCAGATGCTCCTCTGCTGCCGCCAGTCGAGCTTTGGCGCCCTGTAGGTGAAAATATTTTGGAGGAAAGAGTTATCAGAGTTGGAATGGAAGGATTAAAAAACATCCCGTTGATAAATTAATAAACTTGTTACGGCAGAGAAAAACACCTAGAAGGCTCTTCATACCTTTTCTTCCCGCGCCACCTCTGCTTCTGCCGCCGCCAGCTCACCCTCTGCCTCGTTCTTCAGCCTCCATGCCTCCACCTCCTTGGCCTCAGAGCCGTCTGGCAGTACATCGCCCTGGCTGCGGTACACAACGCGACCGTTGGGGTGCACGACGCTCACCTCACCATTGACGTACCTAAAGAGGATGGAAGGCGATCAATAAAAGAGAGAAAAACTCGTGCATTATTAATTTATATGCTGACGCTTCTAAAAAACATCATTGTTAAATGACCGGCACTCTGAAACACCCAAGCAACGATAAAGCGCCTATTTTAAATGCAATACTACTGTATTCAATGCATTCCATAACACTTATGTTGTCCCTCACATGGATGCTATTTGCGAAGGCGGGTAAAGCCGAAAGCGCTTGCGCCCCGCCAGCAGCACGTACAGGTTGTCGTGGAAGTCGTGGTGCAGCCCCGTGGTGGAGCCCTGAGGCGCGCACCCCATCCAAATGTTGATCTGCTGGGGGACCAGCCGCCCCAGGATCTTGGGCTCAATTGGAAAATCAGAGGCGAGGTTGGCGGTGGGCGGGGCCATGACCTCAGGGTGGCCATCGGGGCCCGCTATGACTGGCTGTGTAGTCATGTACAGGGTTGTATCGCCTTGAGATAGCCGTGTGAGCACTTCTCCGAACGTCATGTCAACTTTGACGTCGTGGCCATATGAACCGCAGCTTGAGTCGCGGTGCTCCACGCGCACGGGGACGTCGCCCTACGGATGATGATAAGGATCCGCCAGGAAGGGCAAAATTGTACATTTTAGTGGGTTCAATTTTGAGGGGTATTAACCAGAGAAAGAAAAACAAGAGGCGGCGCACCGCATATTTCAGCAGGTAGGGCACTGTCCACCGCTCCGTGGCCTTCCAGTTCGCATCTGTAGGATGGTCATCAATCAGGACCTGAAAGATGTTGAATTGCAGGAGAATCGGGAGCGGGTTTCGGAGATGCACTTCGATTTATTAAAAAAAAAAATGTGGGGAAAATGTACGCATCGCGGGCCTCACAGGCTTGCGCTGGCAAACATATTCACTCCAAAATTCTGGTGCAAATGCGCCCTTTATTGTGTCAATTGCATGAGGAGATTCGGAATTTCCCCAGCCTGCATAATTATTTTTCGCTTTGCCCATTTCCTTTCGCATTTGTTGGATCTGGCGGCCGCCATAAATAAAATGAATAAATGCGCAAATTGCAGACAGCGTTTTCGGGGGGGAGTTCACCCGCAATTAAAAATACTTGAGCTGTCCCTCTTCTTCTTCTCCTCCTTCACCAATTTAGGTGCCATCTGTCATCTACTTGTCGCTACTAAATTGCCAGACATTACAGCTCGAAAAGCCGACACGCAGTATATGTATGTATAAGTTCATTTCAAAGGCACGGGCGGCTCTTGGACGGAGAAGAATGGGTGGTTTCAGACAAAGAAATCAAAATGCTGCTAAAATGGGGAGCTGTGGGGGGAGGGAGAGCCCCCCCCTCGAAAGGGAAGGAAGACCGCCCGCCCCCACAACACTCACAGTCATCGTCTCAAAAAAGAATTAGAAAGTGCTGTAGCATGATATATTTTTGAATTAAAATAGAATTGATGTTCTAAAGGTGGTTCCTCACGCGGGCGGGCGCCGTAAGACGACGCCGCCGCCAAAGAAAAAGAAAAAGAAAAAAAGGAGTCGTGGTCGGTGGGGAAACGGGTGGGTGGGTGGTGGCGAGGGCGGGCGCAGCAGTCAATAACCAGCAAGCATGCGAGCGAGTTAATTAATCAACCAACTGTACATTTATTCCTCCTTGGAGCCGGTGGCCTGGGCCTCAGCGAAGCGCCAGTCCAGGTCCTTGGCAGCCACGATCCACATGGTGACGATGGTCAGCAGGATCATGCCCAGGTAGGGAGTGGAGGCGGCCAAGGAGCCGAATCCGATGATCATGAACTGTTGGATGAGCGCACCGCCAGACTTGCCCAGGGGGTTGCAGATGACGTCGATGGCGGCCTTGCCCTTGGTCTTGGTCTCGTCGTCCAGGGGGATGTAGGCCATCTCCTTGCAGGGGTCGAACAGGGAGTATTTGGAGGCCTTGGAGAAGATGTTTTGGGCGGCACCCACCAGAACGGCGGCGTACAAGGGGGTGAGGCCGAGGCCGGCGAGGGTGGGGGTCAGCGGGCCGGAGAACAGCACCAGCGCGAAGAAGATGACACCGGTGATGAGCAGCACGGTGGGGGTGATGAGCGCGGCCATGCCCCAGCCGAATTTGTCAAACACCCAGCGCGACACCAGCATCATGGTGAAGGTGACGGCGCCGGTGCAGGTGGAGAAGTCTCCCATGAAGGCGGAGTAGTCGTTGGGGTTGGGGAACTGCGCCTTGATCTTGGACTTCCAGGTCACCTCCACCAGGTTGATGGAGATGCCGTAGGCCACCACCAGGGCCGCCAGGTCGCGGATGTAGGGGGACGCGGCCAGGAAGCGGAAGGACTCGCCCACCGACATGGGCTCCTTCTTCTTCTTGATCTTCTTGGGCTGGGCGTCGCGCACGCGCGGCATCACGGCCTTCTGCAGGTAGGCATGCACAGCGCAGATGATGAGGCCGCCAACGACGACCATGCTCATCATGCCCTTGAGCGACATGCCCCACCCGTCGACACCCTCGGGCAGCCCCGCGCGGATCTGGGAGAAGATCTTGACGGCGCGGCCGGAGAAGATGAGCGCCACGTTGGCGCCAAGACCGAAGAGCGGGTAGAACTGCTTGGCCTCCTCAACGGTGGCGATCTGGTTGGCCAGTCCCCAGAACAGCACGGACACTACCACAGAGCCCCACAGCTCCGCCATGACGTAGAACAGGCAGTAGGTCCAGTTGCGCACGATGGCGATGGGGCCGGCAAAGCGCACGCCCATGGTCTCCAGCAGGTTCTCGCAGTACGCGGTGGGGTGCAGCATGTCGCGCATGGGGTACATCAAAAAGGCAAAGGCGCCGAAGAAGGCGATGAAGGGGATGATGCAGGTGTAGAAGAGCTGCTCATTGGAGAGGACATTGGAGAGCTTGGTGTAGATGATGGTGAAGCCGATGGCCATGGGCAGGTTGACCCAGGTCTTGAGGAAGGGAATGATCTCGGCGCCAGAGCCGGGGGCGGTCACCACCAGCACGTCCTTGGTGTCACGCAGGATGGTGTAGTTGAACAGAATGCTGCGGTGTGTTCAAGGAAAGAGCGAGGGTTTAGTTTCAGGACAGTATCGAGTGTGCGTCGATGTTTTAGGGACGAAGAGAATTGTGGTGAATATCAGCAGCTGAAACAGGGACAGGAGCAAGGATTGATTCTTTTCCGCCCTCCAAAATGGGGGACGTTTGTGGGAGGTTTTCACAAAGTAAATGCTGGCTGGTATTACTCAATGCTCACCAGAAGAACATAATGCCCAGGGGGATAATCTTCTGCCAGGTGAAGCTGCAAAAAAACAGAAGAACTTCCATTTTAGGTGCAAGGGGAAACAAGTCGAGATGGCGGGGGCGGGGGGCGCATTAATAATCGAGCTTTTGCGTATCGGAGCAGCCCAAAAGCGCGATACTTACGACTTCACGCCCAGGAACGTCTTCTCCTCGGGGGCGGCGGCGTTGATGGCGGGCACATTGGCCTCGGCGCGGACGGCAGCGCGGCGGGGGAGCTCAGGGAGGCCCAGCACGCGAGCGGGCTTCTGGATCTGCACGATCAGGGCAGAATGCGCGTTATGGGAGGGGCCCAGGGCGAAAAATGCACAATGTGCGAGAAGTTACAGTTTGATGGGAATGTGAGGCTGACTAATAACTGGCTGGTCAAACGGGAAGGCCGGCGATCGATGGCATGGATTAATGTGAAAAACCGACATGTTCCAACGCCGCCATCGATCGCCCTCCGCAGCAACGGTCCCGCAGAATATTTCAACACATCATCAAACTCAAGGGCAAAGCCGCCACTCACCACGGGGGTCCCGACGAGCACAGGGCGGGTCAGGCCGATCTTGGGGGTGGCAATGCGGCTGGCAGTCATGCGAACTGCCATGGGCCGAGCGCCCGCCCGGACGTTCATTGTTGCCAGCACCATGTTGGCTCAACTTTAAACACAAAAAGGGACGAACCCTTGTTCTAAGTAAAGTTCACTGATTGCTGCGAATAAGTAAAAGGCCGCACAAGGGGCAGGCGTTGCAAAACAGTGAGAAGGAAACGTGCACATGTGGCGCCATTCTCTGAGCGCAGCATGCCATGAGGGGACCCTGGCCAGGCCAGTGGCTTTCTTTTCAAATTCGCATTTCATCTTCTGCGCCGATCAGGCTCGTCCTTGTACATCCGTCGGTCCCTGCTGCGGCTTCTGCTCCTGCTGCGGTCCCTCCTGCTGCTGTCTCGCCGCTCCTCACGACCGCCACCGCTCCGCTGCTGCTGCCGCTCCCTGCTCTTGCTGCGCTCCCTTCTCCACTCCTTTCCATGCCTCTCCCGCTCCCTCTCCCCCTCTCGCCGCCACTCCCGCATATGCTCTCTTGATCGCTCGCGTTCCCTCCCTTGCCGTGGCAACGCCACCTGCTGCTGCGGCTGCTGCGGCAGCGGCCCCCTCCTTCCCCCCGCCGCATCTTCTTCCTCCAGCAGCAGCGCGTACCCGCGCCCCTCCCCACCGCGTTGCCGCCCGCCCCCCTCCCTGAAATGCTCCTTCAGCTGCAGTTCCTCTGCCCCGCGGCGGTGGCCCTCCGCCTCGAGCTTCAGCCCAGCATCGCCCTTCCGCCCAAACTTCCGAAACTGCTTCCACAGGTGGTGCACGCTCTGACTGAAGTCCACCTTGATGCGACGGTCGTCGATCAGCACGTTGTTCATTTTGAAGTATGCCTCCTCGCACGACGCCTTGTTGTCAAACCCAATGAACCCATAGCACAGCGAGTCCCCGGTCTTCCAGTCCCTGATGATGTCGCAGCTGGTCATGCTCCCAAAACGGCTGAAAATGATCTCCAGGTCCTCCTCCGTGGTCACAGAGTTGAGCTTGCAGATGAAAAGCATGTTCTCTGGCGGTGCGGCGTCAGCGTCAGGCAGATCGCCAATCATTTCCAGCACTACCGCCCTGCTCTTGGCCTCTTTCTCGCGATTGGACTCCTCGATCTCTTCGGGAGCCCGGGTCTCGTCGTCAGGCACCCAGTCGTCTTCCAGGCGGCCATCGGCTGCGAATTGGGGGGGCGGGGAGGCATCAGGGATGTGGGATGCCAGCGCTGGCGGGTCTGGGAAGGGGTCGTCCAAAACGATGGTGTGCCGGATGCTGCAGGTAGCAAAACCGATGGAAAAATTGCAATGTTAGTCAGGGCGTTGCAAGGAGATATTTTCCCCACTCCCCTAAAAAGAATGGGATGATGGTTTCTTGCCGGATATTTTGCAGGGGGCGGTTGTCATCGTCCACCGGGGTGTCGTTGATGGCCTCCAGCACCTCCCACCCCTCCGCCACCTCCCCAAACAGCGTGTGCTTCTCGTCCAGGCTGTCCAGGTTTTCGCCGGTCGTGATGTAAAACTGAGAGGCGTTGCGGTCCTCTCCAGAGCCTGCAGACGAGAAAGAGAGAGAAATACGAAGTCAAAAGTAATAGAAAATGGGGGCACCGCAGCTGTAAACGTCTATTTTCTTTTTCTTCTGCCACATGACAACACACAGCCCAGGGAAAACTGTCGAGAACAAAAATACAACTCACTGGCCATTCCAATGAGCCCCTTTTTGGTGTGCTTCAGGTGGGGCCTGATCTCGTCCTCAAAGAAGCGCGCCTGTTCGCCGTAGAGAATGCCAAACACCGACTCTCCGCCACGGCCGGTGTTGGTGGGGTCGCCCGTCTGCAACAAAAAGTTGCCCTGGACGTTGTAAAACAGGGCATTGTTGTAGTACTTGATCTTGCACAGCCTGCTGGAGGAGCAAAGAAAAGAGGCAGGAGCTGGCGGTGAGAGTGGGAGTGGTGAATATGAGGGCACAGCGTGAAACTGTGAAAGTTGGCGCACTTGAGAAAGTTTTCGCATGCCTTGGGGCAGTCGTCCACGTAAAGGTCGACGACAATATCGCCCTTTGAAGTCTCTAAAATAATGCTCATTGTAAAACAAATCTTCTAAAGGGCTCGCCGCGTCTTCTTCTGCGGCCCCTGACCTTCATATATAAATTATAAATATAAATACTACGTTTGGTAGCAGGGCAGCGCAAACTTTGGACGCCACAACACGCTTCCCATGCTCTAAATTTTTTCTCGACAGCAGCAAAACAAACGCTCAAATCCAGCAAAATATAAATTGTACACGCTCTTTCAACGCTTCATCGAGTGTGATGTCGATCACGTGCTGCGCGAACCCCGCTGGGGGAGCACCGGGGAGGATTTGAAGAGGGATCACGCGATCACATGACGAAAGCAAGCATTCCGACGGGCTCAGTCGCCGCCCTGGTGGCTGAAAAAGAGTAAAAAGCTAATTGGAAAATTTAAGTCCCCCAACAGGGGCATCGCTCACCGCTTTCGCCTCTTTTATCGCAGGGCTCTCTTGCGCCGGGAGCAGCATTCCAGGGCAGCTGCAGAGGCTCGCGCTGTCAAGCAAATTCAGCGCCTTGCTGAGAATAATGCTGCACTGGCGCGCACGAACAACCGTCTGGTGTCTCAGCTGGAAAAGCTGAGGGGAGACCATGAGTCGGTGCGTGCAACCCATCTCAGTGCGATTGCGAGAGCTCCTGGCTATTTTTAGCGCAATAAAATTGTTTCCCAGGTACCCTTTTCAATGGTATAAAACATTTCTCTTACTCCTGGCCTCTTCCTATCCCATTTTTTTTTGTAGTTGGACCACCTCGCCACCGGCCAGCGAGCGGTCTTCAAGACCAAGGAGGCTGAGCTGGCCAAAGAAATCAGCGGCCTAAAACACCTTCTCAAAGAGACCATCGCGGGGCGCCAGGCGCTGCACGCGCAGCTCATGGCCAAGCAGGCAAGTTGCTTCTTTTGCTTCATGGGTGCTAAAAAACAAAGTGGCCCCAACACAAGGCTGTCGCGATTGAAATGAGCTGGAGAGCATTCAATAAATAATTCAACAACTTATAGTAACTTTTAAGCCCAAGAGTGATTTTTTTCTATTGCTCAAACTTTGCAAAAAAAATGTAGGAAGTCGTGGGCTACCTAGAGTGGCGCTTGGCTCAAGCCCAAAGGCTAGCAGAAGAAAAGAATCTTCCTCTGGGCCTTCAAGCGCAGCAGTTCGACGTTGCTGCCCGTATCGCAGCCGGCGAGCTTCCTGACGACTCTTTTGCCGTCCTCGCAGATGACAGCACTGCCGCCAGTGCCAGCACGCAGAGCAGCTCTGCCAGTGGCCGCGCCTTCCCACGCACGCTGCTGGCCCTGGGGCAGCGCGGCCTGGTGGGAATTCCGGCCACTGCGTGGGCTGCTTCAGGCGCACCCATCGACAAGGAAAACGTTCAAGCCGAGGGCCCTCCATCTGCACCCCGCCTCGATCCCAGCCCCCTTCGCGGCACCCCCCGTGGCCCTCTGGCAGACATCACGCCCCCAAGGCACGACGTTACTCCTCCAGCTGCCTCCTTTGTGCAGGAAGGCACCACCCCAATTTCTGCTGCAGGCCCGTCCACCACACGGTCCCTCTTCCAAGGCCCAGAGCCTGCTGTAGAGGAGGGAGATGAGGAAGCGGACGTGGAGGTAGTGGATGAAGCGGGAGAAATATCGCTGGCTGTTCCTGGGGAGCTGTCTCTGGCGCCGAGCCCAGCTATGGAGGCGCCGGTGCCCACGGCGGAGAGCGCCGCAGTGGAAAAAGAAGGCAGCGAGAAAGGGCAGGTCGAGCAACAGCAGACGGAGGCGAGCGTGGTGGAGGAGGGTGGCGCCGGGCTGGTGACCCCGCAGCGGTTGATTGGCGACCAGCTGGTGGGAGCAGAACGGTGAGAATACTTTGTTTGATGAAGAGAAATGGTGAGAGTGTCTAAAGACTGAATTTACTGTTGCATTTTTCTTTTTGCAGCGACCATCTGTCGGCTGCGCAGGTCACGCCTGGCTCCGACGCCCAGCAGCAGCGGCGCACGTCCTCGCGCGCGCGCCGCGTCAGCTACGCCCTGCCCAGCGTCAACAGGAAGCTGCGCCAGGTAGACATTGAACTGGAATCGAAAATAAAACGTCAACGCAAGGGCCCTCTCCTATTAAATAGTTAATTTCAATTATCCGTTCTTTGCCGTCTGCAGGGAGACCCCTTCACCTTTGGAGACCCTGGCGGCTCAGACCTCAAGAAGCAGGCGCCTCGTTCGCGCACCAAGCCCCGCGCCAAGCACACAACCACCCCTGCGCCAGGCTCTGGCAGGAGCAAGGGCAGTCGACGCAGTGGCGGCGGGGGCGGGTTTGCGCAGATATTGGAGCGCAATGACGACAGCGACGTCAGCGGGGAGGAGTTTTAATTGGGCGTAGAACAGCTCCCAGCCGCTGCTGAGGGAGAAGAGAGAATCAGAAAAAAAAGTAACTGGTAAAACGTGAGAAGGACGCATGCTTACAAGAAACCACATGTGAACAATATTATAAAATAATGCGTATATTAAGAACAACACACAAACACACACAGAGAATCACGCCAAAAGAATTTTTAAATGCTTGTATGAATTCTTAGGTGGCAAAAATCATTACGCTGCGTGCAACGCTGCACCCTGGCTGGCCTTGGGCAGGTCCACGCCCAGCGCTGCCGCTACTGATGCGCCCCAGGGGTCTTTGGCCCCAAACGCTTCCACGTCAAAGGAGTCGCCCTCGTGGGGTTTTGTCCCCGGCTCGGGTTTTACTTTCTTCGCCTCCTCGGCGTCCATGATGCCCCACATGGTGCCAACCTTGGCGCCGGAGCGAATGTCCTGCTCGTCCTGCCACGTGGGCACCGCCCACCAGCAGTCTCCGGACTCGATCTGCAGCGCGTTGGTGCCGCGCTCTAGCAGGAAAAAGCCGAGGTGCCCCCAGTAGGTGCCCCAGCTGTTGCGCACAACCCAGTACCTGCAAGCGAGAGGGAGAGATATTAGAAACTCGTAAAAAAAATGCAGATTTCCCATTTTAATCAAGCAAACGCATTAGGAATAAAATTACAAAGTTTTTATTTTTGCTTTTTCTCGAATTACTTTTGGGTGCCATTCTCGGTTTCCATCTCGCCCCACCCCACAATCTCCACGTCGTGGTCCACATCCTCGGCGGTGGAGTTGTGGTAGGCGTCCATCTGCACGCCAGAGTGGTAGCCATAGTCAAAGCTCTCAGGAGTGGCCATGCTACAAGTCACGGGGCCCCTGGCGGCAATTTCGTTCATGATGGGCTCCTCCCCAGGGCCAGACACCTGCCCGTAGGAGTCAATGTAGTAGCGCATGGGCGTCTTCACCGGCCAGCAGGTTTCAACATCGTCCAGGGGCATGCAGTTGGTGCAATAGCCAGAGGCGGGGCACTTGGTGGCCTTCTTGCCGTACTTGGTGTAGTCGGTGGCGGAGTAGGGCATGCAGGACTCGTCGGGGAGGCCGAACTTGGCCATGTAGCGCAGAACGTCGATGACGTCGCCGCCGTCGCACCCTGCACTCAAGCTGCGGAAGAAAAAATGATATTGAAATTAAAGGATAGGTGAAAAAATGATATTGAAATTAAAGGATAGGTAGAAGAAAGGAAGATCGCTCTTTATTTTTGTGTCAATTATTGCTTGAATTCAATGGTACTAATAGTGGGGTGCGTGTTTCTCACTCGTGGAATGGAGCGCAGTTGAGGAACGCCTGGCGGGCGAGCATGGTGTCAGGGCCAGCGCCCTTTTTCACTATCTTCAGGCGGTCCTGCACCATGGAGAGGGTGCCGTGGAGGAAGCAGCTGCCGCAGTACTGGGGAATGTGCTGCAGGCAAAGAAAAAAATGTATGTAGCGTATTTAGGCAAGAAAATGAGTTTACTCAGCGTCTCGTGCAGCGAAGACTACAGTAATGCTGATTTTAGACGACAGCTCATGTAAAAACCCAACGAACTTGCCTGGTTCCATGACGACACCAGCATGTTCACTCCGTCAACGTCTGCCCATGAAAAGTTTCTAGGGAGCTCCTGCACGGACAGCATGCGATCCAAGGGCGCGACGTTCAAGCTGCGCTCGTAGGACTTCACGTTGGTGGCCTTGCGCTTCTTGCACCCGGCAGCGGCAGGGCCAACGGTAGCCGCCAGCAGCACCAGTGCGAGAGACAGCCAAAGCAGCTTCATCTGAGGTCGGGATGCCCTGCGTTCAAATCCAGCGTTTCGTAACTTTTTAATGAGCCCGATTTTTGCAAGAGGGAGGTGCGCTGCGCGTTTCGAAACGAGGCTGCCCTAGAATTTTGGATGATTACTTACTAAAAAAACGAAACCAGGGAGAGCCAGTCGATGTCGCTGAAAAAATATAGAATGTGCAAATAATATATGGGGGGTACAAATTGAAATGAGGGCCGAAAGCCGATTTTTCACGCAACTGCAGTCATCACGTGTTTGAATGTGGTCTGCCTGGCAATGGATATACATTAGGTGAAGTTGCAAGGGCACTAACCGTATAGAGGAGGGCGATGATAGTTGCTGCATGACCCACAGCTGAACACTGTATGTGCGCATGAGAGGCAGACGGCAGCTCTGGGCGTCGGCAGGGGCAGGGGCATAACTAACTGAGCCAGACACAGAAAAGAGCAGGCATTCTTTGTTTATACTACATAAACTCGCTCCCTAACTTTTCGACGTTTAAATTACAAGGAATTTGAATGAGGAGCAACCCCACTTCAAACAAAAACTCGCCAAAAAAGATCAAGATTCTGTTGCATACGGGAATACAGTTTTCTCTCAACGAAACCGACACGTTTTCGTATATGAAATTTCAAACAACACAAGCTCAACATATAAAAACAAACCAGCAGGAGGTCGGTAAAAAATTATAGTAGCACCCATCCCCTTTCAGCCAATTTTTTCTGCCCCTGACCCCCAGAAACCGCGCTTTCTCGATTCCGCCGTCATTTCACGCGGTTTCGGCCAGGTAGGTCCTCAATTTGGCCACCTGCTCCAACACCGACCGCTTGGAGGCCCCGCCCTCTGTGTCCCTCATCTCCGCAGAGCGCTGGAAATCCCACACGTCGTTGACGTCGTCCTCAAACAGCGGGTGAATAGTGCGCAGCTCGCCGGGTGTCAGATCGCTCAACTGGCAGCCCTTGTCCTCCGCCATTTTCACCGCAGCGCCGCTGATGTGGTGGGTCTCCCGGAAGGGCACGCCCTTGCGCACCAGGTACTCCGCCAGGTCGGTGGCCAGCATGTCCGCGGACAGCCCCGCCAGCATCTTTTCGGGATTGATGCGCAGAGTGGACAGCACGCCGGTGGCGATACGCACGCAGTCGTACACTGTGTCCACGGTGTCATACATCACCGCCCACACCTCCTGCAGGTCCTTGTTGTACGTGGTGGGCGTGCCTTTGACCACCGCCATCAGCGCCGTCATGTTGCCCACCATGCGGCCGCCCTTTCCTCGAATCAGCTCCAGCGCGTCGGGGTTCTTCTTCTGCGGCATCAGCGACGACCCCGTGGCGTAGGCGTCGCTGCACTGCACGAACCGGAACTGCCCCGAGGAGTAGATGATGAGGTCCTCCGCCCAGCGGGAGAGGTGCACCAGGTGCATGGAAGCAAAGTAAACGGCATCGGCGACGTAATCACGGTCGGAAACGGCGTCCATGGAGTTGGGACACACCCCGCCGAAGAAGCCCAGGTCAGCGGCCAGCGCGCGGCGGTCGATGCCAAAGGGGTTGCCAGCGAGGGCGCCTGAGCCCAGCGGCATTGTTGCCACTCGCGGCATGAGGTCTGCCAGCCGCTGGTCGTCGCGCTGCCACGAGGCGGCGTGGCACAGCACCCAGTGCGACCAGCGCACGGTCTGAGCGGGCTGCAGGTGCGTGAAGCCCGGCATGATGACGTCAGCCTCAGCCTCTGCCCGGTCCGCCGCCACCTTGATCAGCTCCCGCAGCGCGGCGCGAATCATGACGAGCTGGTTGTACAGCCACAGCCGCGTGTCAGTGGCCACCTGGTCGTTGCGGCTGCGCCCGGTGTGCAGCTTGCCGCCCAGGGGGCCAATGAGCTCAGACAGCCGGCGCTCATTGGCAGTGTGAATGTCCTCGTCCCCGGTTTTGATCTCAAACGCGCCAGCCTCCCACTCGGCCGCCACCTTGCCCAGGCCCTCCACGATCTGGGTGGCCTCGTCGGCGGTGAGCACGCCCGCCTTTGAGAGGGCGCGAGCGTAGGCTTGGCTGCCTTGGATGTCCTCTGCCCACATGCGCTTGTCGAAGGGCAGCGACTCGTTGAACTTCTCCATCAGCGGGTCGGTGGCCCCCGTGAAGCGGCCGCCCCACAGCTTCTTGGGCTCGGCGGCGGCGGGGGCTGCGCTGGCCTGCAATGAGTTTATTGTAATGCAAAGGTGAGAGAAAGGGGGGAGGATTTGCGGAATATGGAGGTTTCTGTGTGGAAAAGTAGATTAAATTTACGGAGGGGAAATGCGTGAGAAAAATGGATACAACGTTTTTTTTCCTGAAGCCCTTGCCGGTGCCCCGCCCCTCCCCTGGAGCTGACATTGACCTGCCCCCAAAACGAAGGATGAGGGGGGTTGTATGTGTGAACTCACCACCACTGGGAAATTCCTTCTCCGGATGGGCGAGACCTGCGAGGGCGAGGGCATAAAAAATGTTTACTAGGGCTGGGGAGATGTAATGTAACCGGTGGCAGCAACATGCGCTTCTGCCGATCGATGCGCACACCTTGACATTTTTCCGCAATGAATCCACCCGAATCAACCGATCAGCGCTCAATGAGCTTGACTTCAACAGGCCCATCTGCATCTTTGGTTTTCTCGATGTGTATGTGCTTATGCCTGCCAAGTCGCCAGCACCCGATACGAGAACACGTTGATAATAAGAATTAATAAAAGATTTGGGTGTGAGCAGCATGCGATCGCGCAATAAGTTGGTTTAGGCGGCGTTCATGCTTTGAAATGACTACGCACTGTCACGACGGGGTTGAAGGCTGAGAAGATAGAATAAGTGGGCAACCTGGGCAGCGCAGGAGGGTTCTTTCCGTATTCACACTAGAAGAAGGCCTGCAATCAGAAGGAAACCACAGGCAATGCGCAAAGCGCTGGTCGTTATGTTCTGTTATGTAAAGCGCTGGTCGTGCAGTGGCAAAACGCTGAAACTGATTGCATTTCCCATGAAACTTTGTGCTAAATCGCACCAAATAAAACGATTGCAAACATTTCATTGTGCATGTGGGATAAAGAAAGAAAAAATCCATTATAAAACCAGTATAGATGTTCTTTTTTTTGTTTTTTTGTTTCTTTCCCATCTCAAGAATATATATAACTTTCATGTTACAGTCTGGGGCTGTTGTCGCGCATCACTCGCAGCAGCTGCCGCAGCAGCGATATTTGCCGCTTCCAAGCTCTCCTCCTCCTCGCCTTCCACGTCCTCTGGCAGCACAGCACCGTCCAGCTGGCGCAGTGCCTCAAACACCCCAATGCCCACAGAATTAGCGAGATTCAAGCTGCGCACGTGCTCGTAGTTGCTCATGGGAATCTTCACCACGTCATGAGCCGCTGCATGGGCCTGCAACCGCCACCAAAAGATATAACTTTAAACCGTTGCTGCAAATTTTTTTCACACTTAACCCAAACTAAACTAAATAAAAAATAAACTAAATTTGCAATTCTCACAATTAACAAAAAAAAAATCTTGACTCACCTCTGGCGGCAGCCCCGTGGTTTCTGCCCCAAACATCAACCAATTCGAGCAGCCCTCCTGGTAGAGCCCCTCCCTTGCGTAGTGCTGCGCACCCAGCTTGCTGAACGCCACCAGACGCTTTGGCTCTGGCAAACTATTGAAAAATGTCGAAAAATCTTCCCAAGTAGGGTGCGTTGCCACCGCCACCCAGTCCCAGTAGTCAAGTCCCGCTCGTTTCAGCTTTGCGTTGTCTATTTTGAACCCCATGGGGCCGACTAAATGCAGAGCGATTGCCGTGGCTGCGCAGGTGCGAGCCACGGACCCGGTGTTTTGAGGAATTTGAGGATTAACCAGAACAACATGAAGGTCTGCGCGCTGCCATTCTGCGGGCAAGAAGAAGGAGCAGGAAGATGGGGTTACCTGGCGGTCGGTTTTTCAAAATAATAAATAAGTATATATAAATAAGGAGAAATGCGTGATTGCACCTTTCCGAGCTCCCGAGTCCGCCATTGACCACTCTGTTTGCTTCCCTGGCGGTCGCCTTGCCTGGACAGAGACGCAGGATCGCCGGTGAGGCCTGGCCACCGCAGCTCTCCCAAAGCCATGTCGGAGAGAGGATAGCGCAAACGGTCGCATTTTTTCGGCGGCAGAAGCTGTGCAAATGTTCTCGTTGGTGTCGATGTGCAAATGCACCAATGCACGCTGCTGAAAGTTCTCAATTGAGCCACCAAAGTCTTATAAATTTTATGCTATTAAATGAGCTGCAAATCGGGGTGTGGATCCGGGACGTATTAGCAACTCATAAAATTAGCGTTAATTGGCCAATTCTTGCGCCGCGAAGCCACATTTTGCCGGTCTTCGCCGCAAAAGAAAAATATCCAAAATGGTAGAGATTTCCCGCTTTGTAACACATGTGAGAGCGAATTCATTAAAATATAAAGTTTCCAACGCGTAGTTGGTTCCTGCTGTTTCCTAGTTTTCGCGCTTACGTTGGAGGGATGAGAGGAGGAGTGGCAAGCACTAGTGGAAGCGTTGTGGGGTCCTCCCTGCGGCCTTCCCTCCCCCACAAATTTTACAAATGCACTTCTGGAAGACGCCTGGGCGGCGCTCGACGCGCCCAGCTGCTGCCTTGCGCCACAGCCACCCCCCTTGAGAGGGAGAAGGAGCTTCCCATGGAGATGTCTGAGGAGAAGCGCGACATCCAGAAGATGCTGAGCAAGCCCTACAAGTACGGCTTCAAGACCATCATCGAGAGCGACGTGTTCCCCAAGGGCCTCAGCGAGGACGTGGTGCGCGCCATCTCCGCCAAGAAGGGCGAGCCGGATTGGATGCTGGAGTTCCGCCTCAAGGCCTACCGCCGCTGGCTCACCATGGAGGAGCCCTCCTGGTCTGACAACGCCTACCCCACCATCGACTATCAGGACCTCTCCTACTACTCCGCCCCCAAGGCCATCGAGAAGAAAAACTCGCTGGACGAGGTAGACCCCGAGCTGCTGGCCACCTTCGACAAGCTGGGCATCCCGCTGGCGGAGCAGAAGCGCCTGGCCAACGTGGCGGTCGACGCCGTCTTCGACTCGGTGTCCATCGCCACCACCTTCCGGGAAGAGCTCGGCAAGGCCGGCGTCATCTTCTGCTCCATCTCGGAGGCCGTGCGCGAGTACCCCGACCTCGTGCGCAAGCACCTGGGCTCGGTGGTGCCCTACGCCGACAACTATTTCACCGCGCTCAACTCTGCGGTGTTTTCCGACGGCTCTTTTGTTTATGTCCCCAAGGGCGTGCGCTCCCCCATGGAGCTGTCCACCTACTTCCGCATCAACGCCTCCGAGACCGGGCAGTTTGAGCGCACGCTGATCGTGTGCGAGGAGGGCGCGTACGTGTCCTACCTTGAGGGGTGCACCGCCCCGGCCTATGATAAAAACCAGCTGCACGCGGCGGTGGTGGAGCTGTCGGCTGGCACGGACGCTGAGATCAAGTACTCCACCGTGCAGAACTGGTACGCGGGCGACGAGCAGGGGCGCGGCGGCATCTACAACTTTGTGACCAAGCGCGGGATCTGCGCGGGCGACCGCTCCAAGATCTCGTGGACGCAGGTGGAGACGGGCAGCGCCATCACCTGGAAGTACCCTAGCGTGGTATTGAAGGGGGATGACTCGGTGGGGGAGTTTTACTCCGTGGCGCTGACCAACAACATGCAGCAGGCCGACACCGGCACCAAAATGATCCACGTGGGGAAGAACACGCGGTCGCGCATCGTTTCCAAGGGCATTTCAGCGGGACAGAGCCGCAACGCGTACCGGGGACTGGTGCAGGTGCAGCCTGGGGCGGCGGGCGCGCGCAACTATTCGCAGTGCGACTCTATGCTCATCGGGGATGAGGCGGGGGCCAACACCTACCCCTACATTCAGGTGCGGCACCCCTCGGCGCGCGTGGAGCACGAGGCGTCCACCAGCAAGATCGGCGAGGACCAGCTGTTTTATTTCCTGCAGCGGGGTGTGTGCGCAGAGGACGCTGTTGGCATGATCATCAGCGGGTTCTGCAGGGAGGTGTTCAACGAGCTGCCGCTGGAGTTTGCGGCGGAGGTGAACCAGCTGATGAGCTTGAAGCTGGAGGGATCCGTCGGTTAAATAAACAAGAAAGAACAATACGATTTATAATAATTTTGGTTTGGGCGATAATATTTTTGTTTTTGTGCAGCGGGAGAAGCTGCTATTCTCTCCCTTAGCGATTGATTCTCCTCTTCTTTCTTGAGTGTTTAGTTTCTTTGCAAATGACGGCATCAGACAACAATCGAATGTACCATAGTCCTTCATACCCTTTCCCCCTACGTCTCCTATAATAGTACTATTAATTGATTGATTACTTAACCTACGATACACGTGTAAATTTGTATAGATACGAGATTGACAGTTTTGGCCATCAGAGAGCAGAACGGCTGAAGCTCCACGCGGTGTCTGGAAAACTGTCTCCCGTCTTCCAGCAGCCAAACTATTATTCACCTGCACAATCTATCTTAAAGGTTCGACGTACACTTCACCACCGCTTACTGACGTTAGGAAGGTCCTAACTTCCGCTTTACTCCAAAAAAAACTAACAAAAACTCAACTGCCCTCAAATCAAACAACCGTCGCCAGCAGGGAGTATAAGTTCCAAGTTTTATTTTTATTCTTAAATGTTTTTAGTGTTTATTATCAAGTGTTAAATAAAAAACCGACCCAGCTTTACTGAGTCAGTTACATCTCAGTAGCGCTTCGCGCACGAATTTTCGTTGATCAACTCTAGCAGCAACCAACCATGGCACAACTCACTCTCACAATTGAGCAGAGCATAAAGGTTGAGGATGTTGTCAAGATCGCAGAGAAGGCAGGCGCAGCCATCATGGCGGTGTACAATTCCAAGGTTGGTTGTCTGGGTGGGCGTTGGAGAATTGCAGCACTGGAAATAACTCGATCGTTGCCTGCTACCCTGCAGGATGAAGAATGGAACGTGGAGCGCAAGGCCGACGACTCCCCTCTCACTCGTGCCGACCAGGAGGCCAACGCCGTCCTCTGCGCCGGGCTGTCAGCGTTGGGTGAGCAGGAATTGCACGAGACCGATTCGCATTTGTCACATCCTCAGATATATATTTCTCTCTGTTCCCCATGTGCAGCCCCCCACGTGCCCATTGTCTCTGAAGAGAACAAGCAGGTGACTTACGAAATTAGAAAGGTACGTCGAAAAATATGTTATAGGAACATCTGTATTATCTCTCCCGTCCCTAAATCTAGCTGCCCTCTCCTCTTTGTAATATGCAGCATTACCGCTATAGGTGAAAAACTCTCTCTTCTTATTCTTGCAATACACCTCTTTCGTTCCGGCAATATATGTGCTTGACAACTTTAGCGCACAAATTAAATCCCTGTTTCTCCATTTTTATTTTTCAAAGCTGGTGCCTCGATCCATTGGACGGGACCAAGGAGTTCATCAAGCGCAACGGCCAGTTCACCGTCAACATCGCCCTCCTGGAAGGCGACACCCCCATCATGGGCGTGGTGCAGGTGCCAGTCTCAGGCAAGGTATACTGGGCGGCCAAGGGGCAGGGCGCCTTCGCCCGCGACGGCCCTGGCGCTGAGCCACGCCAGATCCACACTGCTGCTTACGACCCTGAGGCGCCTGGCATGGTGGTGGTGGGGTCGGCCTCCCACAACTCTGCGGAGACCTCTGAGTTCGTCTCCCAGCTGAAGGAGCCGCAGTTCAAGCAGCTGGGCAGCAGTCTGAAGCTGCTGATGGTGGCGTCAGGTGCGGCACATTTCTCGAGTGCATTTTGACTATTCAGTGTATACATTCATAGTTGGCTGTTTATGCTCTATTTCTGGTATGGTCTCGTGCTGATTTCCCCTCAAATTTGAGTGTCCAATTTTCTGGTAATTGAATGTCGTATTTCAGGCATCAATTCAGTCCGCAAAAAAAAAATATATATATATATAATAATAATAATCTATAATACATATGCAAACGTGTGCAGGCGAGGCCCATGTCTACCCTCGGCTGGCTCCCACCTGCGAATGGGACACTGCGGCAGCGCACGCCATCGTGCTGGAAGCAGGGGGCAGCGTGCAGCAGGCTGGGCGGTGCGACAACAAGGGCAAGGCGCTGGAGGACTGGAAAGCGGCGGTGGCCAGGGATGAGCCGGTGCGGTACAACAAGGAGGACCCGCTGAACCCCTTCTTCATTGTGTACGGCGCGAGGAAGTAGTAAGGGAGAAGGTGGGGGAGGAGTAGCATGGATATATTTTAAACAGCTGGGTGGGATGAAAGTACCGCCACGCCCGCCATTCATCCAATCATTCATTACTGAGATAATGCAATAACTGCAATGCTTTGCTGAAATTTAAAGAATCACTTCGGTATAACTACACTTTTTCCATGCTGGCCCTACCACCTTTCTAACAAGAAATGAACCTAGGAATTGCAGGGGGCGGTGTTTCACTTTCACTCGCTGCTCTGCCCACCATCACATGGATGGCAGCTAGCACCGCATCTCTCATCACAACTTTTGCATGGAATCGCTGCGAAAAAGGCCTTCATGCAATCTAAATTATTTACAATTCCATTCTATTACTCGTTCTACTGCTGCCCATTTACTGCCGAAACCTCCACCGCCGCTTCTCCATCGCCCCGCGCCTCCTGCAGCTCCTCAATCGCCTCATTGACCGAAGCTATGCACTCCTCCAGCTTCTGCCACGACTCCTTTATGGCTCCGGCAACGTCCTCTTCGGTGGCTTCTGCAATCAAATCATCGTGGCTAGCGTGGGTGCACGTCCCTGCAGCGCACCCCTCGTGCCCCGCCCCCTCTCCCTCTTCCTCCTCCTCGTCCCGCTGCCAAGAAAACGTGTTGTGCTCCACCGCCGCTCGCAGCGTCTGCAGGCCCAGGGTCAGCTCCAGCTTCTGTCGCTCCGCCTGCTGCAGCGACCGCACCACCGCCGCCAGGTCCGGGCGGCCCTCCTGCCAAGCAGCCTCCACAGCCCTTGCCCTCTGGCTGAGGCCCTGAAAGCGCAGAGTGAGGGAGCCGATGAGGGCACGGTAGGGGGCGTCGTTGCCGCTGGCCAGGTAGACCTTGAACCCCGCGTCGAACTCGGCGTACGCTGCTGCGCGTTCTCGCTGCACCAGCAGGAGTTCGTCAACTTGCGTCGTCACCGTTGCTGCCGACATTTCTTGGGCTGTTTCAGGGGGGATGCAGGTTGCTTGAATCGCGATGAGTTTTGTTTTGGGTGCCTTGTTTAAGCCGTAGGAAAGGCTGGCAGGAGATGATGGCAGGTTTGAGATTTGAGATTTGAAATTAAAACAAGCCTCTTTGGTGGCTTTGGATGGCTGCTTTACTTCAAGGGCTTGTAAAAAAACGAAGAATATGTGTGTATATATATGGAGAAAAAACGAGGGAATATATTTATACACTAACAGTTCATTTTTTCTGGACAGGGTGATGTTCAAATCATCAGCTCGGAATGAATACAAGCCGCTTATATAGCTGAGCTAGTAGCTATTTATAAATAAATAAAATCGATTCCTTGCAATGATTTTGTTGTTTTGAGGGGGGAAAAATGCTCAAAAAAAAAAAAAAATGCATATTCAACGTCGTTTTTTGTGTTGCATTCCCTAATCTAATCCAATTATAATTCTAAAAAAAATCTAGCTAGCTTTGAAGTAAACAAATACGCGTCAATTGTCCTCCAGGGCGACTACTTTCACGCAAAACATTTATCTAATTGCACAGCTCTGCGTTTCAAAGAAGTATTGGAGAGCCATAACCTCCACCAAACACTCCAACCATACATGCAGCCGCGCCTGGCGTCGGCCATAGCGGTCGTAAATGACGGGGTGGTAGCCAGCGAAGGCAGTGAGAGTGCCAGGCTGAAGCGTCCAGCAGACAGCCTTCTGGAGGAGAAGCCCGAGATGAAGCGCCGGAACCGGCGCCTGTTTGGCGCGTTGATGGGTACCCTGAAAAAGTTCAAGCAGGAAGAGGACCAGGCACAGGCCAGCGAGGCAGCGCAGCGCAGGGCAGTGGCCATGCAGGGCACTGAACGCAAGGCCCAAGAAGAGGCGCAGGCAGCGCGCGATGCGGTGCAACGCAGGCGGCAGGAGGCCCGCGAGGCGGACGAGGTGAAGCGCCTTGAGAGGTTGTACGCTCGGAAAATATCCCGCCGGGAAAGAGAAGCCTCGTTTCTGCGCACCGCCACGAGTCCTTCGGTGCTGTGGCTCCCCCGGAAGACGTGCAAAGAGGTGGAGCCTGCGCTAATTGCCCAGCAGGCGGTCTTTGAGGCTTGGAAGGCGGAGCAGTTGGAAGCGTTGAAGCGTGAAAAAGCAAAGCTTTCGGGCGGTCCCAGCGAGCAGAGGCAGCAGGAGGAGAGGCTGGTGCAGCAAGACGGGAGTGGCGGCGGTGCTGCGGCATCGGCATCGGCATCGGCAGCGGCAGCGGCTGAGGATGGCGAAGAAGGAGAAGTGGAGGCAGAGGGCGAGGTGCAGGGTGACGAGGAGGCTGTTGTGGAAGCAGCTGAAGATTGACACTCTGGGTGGAGCTCCTCTATGAAAGAAAAATGTCAAGGCTGCTTAAACCCTAAACCCTTACAGCCCGAAGTTCGTGCACGGCTTGTTTTTTTCATTTTACTTGGTTTTACTTACTTTTTCAACACCTGTAATCATTTAGCAACAACTCACAAATTCACAAAAATGGCTGAACAGCCGGTGAAGGTCACCGCAGAGCAGCTTGGAATCGATGAAGGGTGAGCGATGCTATGGAAGCTTTTTACATGCATGGATATTGAAACATCTCAAAAGAAGGGCTTTGAAACGATTCCGTTTACAGCGTTGCAAAAAAGCGCCCGAAACCATGCAAGAAAAACCACATTTTGCATCTCACATTGTATTTATTTTCCGTGCGGCGTGCAGCGAGGAGCACGATGCCCACCTGGAGTTTGACCTGGGCAACATGATGGCGTACGACGCGACAGCAGTGGACGCCACCACGTTCCGAGGGGGCGTGGACCAGGCGTGCCACGGCCTGGCCACCACCATCTTCCAGGCCCTCACGCGGCAGCTGTTCAACCTGCCCTCTGAGCCAGCCACCGTGGGGCGCATCGCGGAGCTGCCGCCCCCCACCACCGCCCTGCCGCGTGAAAAGCCGGTGCCCAAGCCCCGGCCGCCCACAAAGTGGGAGGTTTTTGCTCAGCGCAAGGGCATCACGAAGCACAAACGCAGCAAGCTGGAGTACGACGAAACAGCGGGCGACTGGAAGCGCCGCCACGGGTACAAAAAGGCCAACGATGCGGAGGCGGTGCCCATTATCGATGCCGCCCCTGGAGAGGACACTGGCGTAGAGGACCCCTTCACCCGGCTGAGGAGGGAGAAGAAAGAGCGGGTGGGCAAGCAGCAGGGGCGGCAGCTGTCCAACCTGAAAGCGGCAGACAAAGCCGGCGGCAAGGGGGCGCTGCCGGCGACGCTCAAGCTGGCAGCGACGCTGCCGGAGCACGGCAGGGGGAAGCCATCCAAGCGGAAGGAGCTGAAGGGGGAGCTGAAGACGGCGACGCGGCAGGTGGCGACGTCCACAGCGTCGCTGGGCAAGTTTGACAAGGTGGTGAAGGGCGAAGACCTGAAGGACCGGCAGGCTGGGAACCCCAAGGCTCGGAAGAGGACCTCGGTGACAGGCTTCAAGGAGGAGCGGGCGGCGCAGGGGAAGCTGGTGGACCACATCATTCGCAAGAATGCGGATGACATTGTGGACATTGGGCGGGCGATTGGAAAGTTCGAGACAACGGCGCAGGACGGGAAGAAGGAGTACAGGATGAAGATGAAGGGGGCGAACAAGAAGGGGCGGTTGACAGGAGGGAAGAAAGGCGCGCCCAACGGCGGGAAGAAGGGACCCCCTGGGAAGGGGCCCCCTGGCGGCGGCAAGGGCGCGGCAGGAGGAGTGCGGAAGGGCGGCAAGGGCGGCAAGCGGTAGCATGCTGCTGCCAGACAGAACTGGTGTTGAAAAAAGAAAAAATCGGTCGTCATTTTATTACACACACGCATTAAATAAAATATGTAAACAAAACCCCTCGAAAATCAGATATTTTGTCCCGAGGTAATAATGAACAGTGCTGAAAACTAATACAACATTAGTTTATACAATTTATTTGAAAACTGTCCGTTAATCGCGCTAATAGGTAAATCAAGCTGCAGCCTTTGCCGCCTTTTGCTGCTGCCGCTCCTGCTGTGCGTCCAGCACATCCCTCAGGTTGAGCGCCTCCTGCTTCAGTCGGTTGTACTCCATCACGTCGAAATCTGCCTCCTCAAAGGCCTTGCGCTCGAAGGTGGTCATCCAGCGCTGGTGCATTCCCTCGAACGTAAAGTCCCGCTGTGTCCGAAGGAAATACGCGTACGATGCGACGGCGGTGAGCCCTTGCACGAAAAATCCAATGGGCTCCTGCACGCACCGATAATTGAGAGAGAAAAATCACGGCGAAATAGTTAAATAGCGTTTACAAGGGGTATAAAAAAAAAAGCAATCCTTACAATGACGTCCCATGAAAGCTCCCAGTAGGTGAGCCTGAACAAGAGGCCCCACTGCGAGGCCAGCGCCACAAAGAAGACGTAGTTGAGCGCCTTGGTGCGCAGGCTAGCCTTTTGAATGATAGACGTGCGCTGCTCCTCAAGCCCCGCCAACGCAGCGTCCACCTCCCTCAGCCGCTCTGCGGCAGCGGCGACGTCCATGGGGAGCACGCGGCGCAGAGCCGACGCGATCTCCATGGGGCGCAGGTACACCAGCGAGCCGTGGCGCATGATGGCACCTGATAGGTCCAAAGCTTCGCACACCCTGGCTGCATCCTCTTCAGTTGCGGTGGGAGTGCTGCAGACGTGGGGTGGCAGGGAAAAGGAAGGCGAGAGGAAGCTCAAGAGCTACGACATTGGCCAGATATTGTTATGTTGCAAAAAATACCACTTTGCTCAGCACCCACCTGCGACAGAACTCTGATAATAATTTTGAGTACTCTACGATGCCTGTCTGCTGGCGGAGCTGCTCCAGGTGGTGCTGAAACTCCGCGCCTTGCAATGACTGCGACAAAGATGGAGCGGGAAGTGAGAGCATGAAAAAAAAGGGGATCTGTGTGAAAGGACTCACTTGCAAAATTGTTGCCGCGCTCTCATTGCTAGGCGTTGTATTTGAGCTGTGCCGCAAGCCCCCTAAGATGTCAAGGGAAGCAAAGCTGGCGAGTGGACTCGATGAATACTGCTTAAATGTGTTCGATCTCAGCAGAGTCGTCAGAGAAGAGATTGTCTTGGCCCTCATCCTCCCCGTTACACTAGTTTCGATGGATCGTATCTCATAAAATTATTAAGGCACAGCCACTATTGGAGTTGGAGAGGAATGATGGCACCGACACAATTATTTGAACCGGATTATTTTCAGTACGCTTCTTTGCTATTGTATTTTATATTGATACACTTCAATTTGCTGCGAGGAAGGCTACGTCCTGCGCCTGTCGCCCTATTTGCGAGAAAACTATTAAAGTGATCAAGAATTTAAACCACTAAACAAACTCAAAGTTTTGAATGTGATCCAGCCTCAACTTCCATCACAATGGGGGGCAAGGCAAAAGGCGCACCCAAGGGCGACGTCCTGCAGCAAAAGAGCCCTGCTGAATTTTTTGCCGAGAACAAAAACATTGCTGGGTTTGACAACGTGCGCAGCCCTCTCTCCCCCCTCCCCATCAATCCACACCCATCCCTCACTTCACCCTACTTCCACCTCCCAATCTGCAGCCCGGCAAGTGCCTGTACACCACCATCCGCGAGCTGGTGGAGAACTCGCTGGACGCCGCCGAGAGCGTCTCCCAGCTGCCGGACATCGACATCACGGTGGAGGAGATGAGCCAGGGGCGGCTGAACACGATGCGGGGCGTCACCAACCACGCCCGCCGCGATGCTGAGCTGTACCAGGACTACGAGACCGAGGGGGCCAAGGTGAAGCGCCTGGCCAGGGAAGCAAAGGAGCTGGAGAAGCTGGAGAAGGCCGCAGCGAAGAAGGGGGAGAGCGCCGCGCAGGTGGAGGCCCGCCGGAAGGAGCTGGTGGCCAAGCAGCGCGCCGCGCATGCCTCTCGCGCCGAGAAAGTCTTTTTTCGGGTCACCGTCAAGGACAACGGCGCCGGCATGAGCCACGAAGACATTCCGGAGATGCTGGGGCGGGTGCTGTCGGGGACGAAGTACGGGGTCAAACAGACGCGCGGAAAGTTCGGCCTAGGCGCCAAAATGGTGCTGATTTGGTCTAAGATGAGCACGGGGCTGCCCATCGAGATCACCTCCGCCAGGCGGGGCTCCCCCACGCGGTCCTACTACAAGCTGGACATCGACATCCAGCGCAACGAGCCCAACGTGCACGTGGCCAAGAAGCTGGACAACCCCGACGGTTGGATGGGCTCCGAGCTGAGCGTCATCATCGCCGGCAACTGGCAGTACTACCGCCCAAAAGTGATGAAGTACCTGCAGCAGATCGCGGTCATCACGCCCTACGCGCGCTTCTCCTTCCGGCACACAGCGGAGGACGACAAGGCGTCGTTCGACGCCACGTTTGCCCGCCGCACCAACGCCATGCCCCCGCCCCCCAAGGCCACCAAGCACCACCCCTCCTCGGTGGACCTGGAGCTCATCAAGCGGCTGGCGGCCACCACGCAGGCACCCACGCTGTCCTCCTTCCTCTGCCGCGAGTTCGCCTGCGTCTCCCGCGACCTGGCGGGGCGCATCATCGGGGAAATGCGGGCGGGGGCGGACGAAGACGACGCCCCCTCAGAGCTGGACGCGCGCCAGCTGCTGCGCCTGCACCAGTTGCTGCACGAGGTGCGGTTTCCTGACCCCGACGGCGCCCACTTGAGCCCCGCTGGCGAGTACAACCTGCGGCTGGGGGTGATGAAGGAGCTGCGGCCGGAGCTGGTGGCCACGCACGCGGGGGCGGTGGGGGTGCACGAGGGGCACTCGTTCATCGTGGAGGCGGCGGTGAGCGTGGGCGGGCGCAACGTGAAGCCTGGCATCAACATTCACCGCTTTGCCAACCGCATTCCACTGCTGTTCGAGGGCGGGTCCGACGTGATCACCCGCACCGCGATGAAGCGCATTAACTGGTCGTCGTACAAGATAAACCAGAGCAGTGACAGGGTGGGGGTTTTCGTGTCGGTGGTGTCGACAAAGATTCCCTTCAAGGGCGCGGGGAAGGAGTACATGGCGGACGACGTGGAGGAGATCCAGGCGGCGGTGAAGGGCGCCATCCAACAGTGTGCGGTGCAGCTGAAGCAGAAGATCACGCGGCAGCAGGCGGCCAAGGAGCAGCGGCAGCGCAAGCGGAACCTGGCAAAGTACATCCCAAACGTGGCGGCGGCGGTGCACACGGTGCTGAAGACGATGGCGGAGGACGGGGATCCGGGCAGGGCGGCGCGGCGGCGGCGGTTGGACGAGCCCCACGGCATTTTGGCTGGGGTGGCCAGCGGGGAGATCACCGCAGAGGCGCTGGCCAAGCGGCTCATTGACCACGTAAACCAGATCGACATGGACATGGTGAGGAGGAGGAGTGGGTGCATATTCGAGCTATTCAAGCATTGGGAGTGCTCATTGTAAAGTGAATAAAATACAGCAGCCCCGTTACTTTTTACTTTACTTTACTTCTCTTCTCTTTATTTTTATTTTTATCATGCGTTCACTATTCTGAATTGGCTTCTTTCCCCTGTTCTTTGTGTGATGTAGGCGCTGGAGTACCAAACGCAGCAGGGCATCACGGAGGGGGCGCGGGTGGATGCCTTCCTGGTGCCGACGGGGCCGCGGCATGCCTACAATGAGGAACTGCACAGCGAGGTGGCGGTGATGCGACTGCTGGAGTACTGAAATTTTATTCGCTGACAGCGATTGTGGTCAGGGGCGGAGAGGCACTGGTGTCCTGCAGCACTGACTGTGTTCTCGCAATTAATGAAATACTAAATTTTTCATATACTAAATGAATGATACATTTCATCGTATATTTTATGCATGCATGCTTTAATTTTCAACGTAGTTTTTTACTGTCAAGGCAGCACAGCTGCAAATGATTGTAGTGCAGATTGTGAGAAAATTTGCAGGCGTTGGGAACGCTGCGGAGTTTGACTAGCAAGTGGACAGCGGCTGTTAATTTTCTGAGCTGTATCTGGGGCTGGTTGAATTCTCAGGATTGTTCAAAAATGGAGGTCCTGTCTCAACTGCCCGCCGCAGGTACAGTCTCCGTTATCTTCTGTGGCCCAGACGGCGGCAAGCCCGTCGACACCTCTGGCTGCCGCTTGCAGCAACATTGCTTGCTGGAGTGCCTGCTATTGCATCAAAGACTTCTGGAACACAGCCTGATGGTAGGCCATGCTCCAGAGGGCAGGTTGGTGCTGGTAACTACCTACGTCTACGTGGCACAGCACCCCCACACGGCGTTGCTGCCTGCGCCATGTTGGCCTCATGGCGCACCGTAGTGTATTATTATTTCTTTTTTTTTTCTGGCTTCATTTGGATGAAGCTCAAATAAACATAAATCAAGCTTTGAGCAAAAACTTTTTTTGAAAAATAATGGTTCCAACTCATTTATATTCAACTCGCTTGCCACCTTTTGGTCTCCGTCCTGTCACATTTGAAGGACGTGGGATCTCACAGCGTGGCCTCGCGCCGCTTTTCAAGCATGCTGGCGCGTCCTCTCGAATTCCAAGGGAGTCCAAGAGCAGCGATTTCGAAGAGTTAGCAGGATCCTCCCTGGATCCAAATGAGAAAGTGCGCATTATGCTCTCCCTGCACAGGAGGAAGGAGGAAGAGCTGCAGAAGGAGAAGGAGCTTGCGCTCAAGGAGAAGGAGCTTGCGAAAGTGCGGTTGCAGACGGTGGTTGCGCGGAATGAGGCGGCGCTCCTTAAATTTGAGCTGACGGCGACGGCAACTCGTCTGGCCAAGGTGCGCGGCCTTCTCGACGCTCGCGGGCTGATCGGTAAGAATGCTATTGTGTAGTGCTGCTGTTCCATCTTGAACGCTCCCATAAATGCAAGTGGCTTGCTTTTGCCGCTACTGCATCCCTTCTAAACGATCCTCTCTTTCCGTGTTCACATCGCCCATTGTGCAGAAATGGCAGAATAAAGGTTCAGGAGCTCGAGAGAGGAGCTGAGAAGGGAAACGAGTCGGAGAGCGCTTTGGGGGAATGCCTTGAAGAGCCCGGAGAATGCTAAGCTGCTGAGCTGCATGAGGAGGTATGTTCGCGTTTCCAGCGAAGCGAAAGAGGCCACAGTGATCGACACATCTGCAAAGCAAATTGAGATAATTTTCGGTCATCTGTTGGGACAAATGCATATGCAGCTTTGGTTACGTGAACATGTGGACATAGATGCTGGTCACCTTGGTCTGAACAATTCTTTCATGCTGCAGTGCCTTGGGGAGTATTTGCATGTCGCCTGTAAAATCATCTCTGATGAGAAGGGGCCCAACTTCCCCCCTCTAAAATAGAAAATGCATTACAGTTAAATGGCATGTTATTTGGTTTTGTATGTTTTTTTCTCTGTCTAAAACGGCACATGTACTCTTCCTCCCTCCTTGTATAAAAATTCTTCTTTTGCAAAAAAATAATTGTACTTGTATTGTCTAGCCTGTAGTACTCGTGTAAAACATGAAGAATTGCCGAGGGGTGAATTGGACGACCTCAAATTAATCGTTAGCTCCACGCTTGCTGAAGAAGACTAGTGCCTGCTAGCAGTTCATTTCATCAAGAAAGGAACTCTCAATCCCGTCTTGACGCCTCTGGCTGCACCGTCGCTTGCAGCAGCACTGAAGGTTGCTTGCTGAAGAAGTGCCTGCTGCAAAACTAGATTCCGCCAGCCCCATGATGGCCTGCTGTCGCTCCATTTGCTACGCATGCAGTACCTCTTTGACCAGCTGCTTTTTTTTTCACGCTCGTAGCAGCGCACCTCCTCCAGATCTCTGACCAGCTCCGCCGCTCCACCCGCCGCATTTCCCCTCAAAAGAAGCCTCCACGCTCGCAACCAGCGCCGCTTTTCGCCGCTGTCGGGTATTCAAATGTCATACCGCTGCAAATACGGTTTTGAAGCTCAGACCTGGTGGCTACGGAGCGGCTGCTCCTCAACTCCCAGTTGAATCGTGGCATCACGCGGCAGACCGTCCTCCTGCTCAGCAACCCTGATGCTCTGCACGCGCTGCATGTGGTGAAACAGCACCGCGACGGCGAAGAGCGCCAGCAGGGGTTGCAGCGCTGCTGGGACGCGCATGACGGCGGCGGACAGCGCCGGCTTGCCAAATGCCTGCACAAACGTGGTTTTCTCTTGAATTCCCACCTGCAATGTGTATTGAGAGCATAAATGGCAACAAAATTCAATACACATGAAGAGAGAAAAAAACGGCAAAAAAGGGACGCTGCATTGAAAAAATATGAAAAAAAAACAAAAAAAAAATGTTTATCTCCCTTACCGCGACAGTTGCCAGTCCCGAGACCCAGGTGGTCAGCCCCAAGAAGCTGTGGTACGGTCCAAATGCCGCGCGGCTGGCTTGCGACCACTTGGGCGCCAGGAAGGCGGCAACGCCGAGGCAAAATTGGCCGACAAACAAAAGACACGTCCAGCAGCCCAGCCAGGAGTGCGCCGAGTACAAATTAGGGATGGGCGTGGGGCGCTTCAGCGTGTGGCTCTTGAACGCAGCCACCAGCCCCAGCACGCCTGTAATTAGGGCCGAAGCGTGGAGAGCACCATGCCACGCTTTGCGGGCCGGGCGGTCAGGCAGGCGCAGCAGCGGGGCGCGGTACGCCAGCACGGCTTCACCCATGCACACGACGAATGCGAAGGTCATCATGAGGGGGTGCCAGTTGAAGACTCCTGAGGTATCGTTGGCTCCGCCTGCTGGGTCGGTGACCGCTGGCGACAGCCGCAACCCGCCTAAAAGAGAGACCCACCACGCCACTAGCGCAACGATCACGACCTCCAGCGCCCGCACGGCGTGCGTGACGAAGGGAGGCGTCGTGAAGAGGGGGGCTTCAGGGGTGAGCGCCCCAGCGTTTGACGAACTTGCAAGCATGGTGGTAGGCACGGTTGCTGCCGCTGGGTTGGTGGGAAGATGGTGCCTGTAGTGAAGGACTGCCTCCAGCCCGAGGAGACGGCTGGCTGGCCTTATGTTCGCCTCTCTGGCTAGAGGGGTTGGGCTGCAAATGATCAAGTATTGAATTCAGCTGCAGCAGGAGGACAGCCTGGTTCTTTGGCTGCGAGAGGAAGACCCTCTGTGTAAATTACAATGGCAAATAACAAAAGGTAACTTGTTGTCCACCTCGATTGCAAAGCTATTTTCCCCAAAGGCTTGTCCATCGGTGGGCTCTCCCTTGCTGCGAAACAAAAACAATATTTTGACATTCCTTCTTGAATCCACTTACCGAGATCAAAGACCTGCGGCGGAGTCCACTTGAAGCTTGATCACTTGATATTTTTTTGATCGAAAATCAGCAGTCCGCCGCACCACCCGCATCAACGCAACAATGGCACGCTATGATCGTGCAATCACGGTTTTCTCGCCTGATGGCCATCTGTTTCAAGTAAGTTTTTGAGGGAGATGCTTCTAAAAGGCTTCTGAGCCTCCTTGATGGCCCTGCAAACCCTCCAAACGAGATCAACCCTTCCCTCACGCTACTCTCCTTGCCCTCCCTGACAGGTGGAATACGCGCTAGAGGCTGTTCGAAAGGGCGCTCTTGCCGTCGGCGTTCGCGGCACCGACTCCATCGTGCTGGGCGTGGAAAAGAAGGCAGTGGCCAAGCTGCAGGTATCGCAGACCGTGCGCAAGATCGCTCGCATCGACGACCACATCTGCCTGGCGTTCGCTGGTCTCACCGCGGACGCCCGAGTGCTCATCAATCGGGCGCGCGTGGAGGCGCAGAGCCACCGGCTGACGCTGGACGAGCCTGCCAGCGTGGAGTACATGGCCAAGTACATCGCGGGGGTGCAGCAAAAGTACACCCAGAGCGGAGGAGTGCGGCCCTTTGGCATCTCCGCCCTCATCGTGGGGTTTGACCCAACAGGTGAGGAAGAGAAGAAAGAAAGGAAACCAACAGCGGGTCGTGTACTGTTCTCTATTTCTACTGTTTCTGGTATTTTAATCGTAGATTTCCCCCCTCTTAAATCGCCGATTAATTTTACTTTCGACTCATTTCTCATGTTCAAGTGTCCCCTGTTTTGGTCTCTAAAACCCCTTTTTTTAATGGTCTGCGCTCTGCAGGCAAGCCTGCCCTGTACCAGACCGACCCCTCCGGCACCTACTCCGCCTGGAAGGCCAACTCCATCGGCCGCAACTCCAAGACTGTGCGGGAGTATTTGGAGAAGAACTGGAAGGAGAGCTCGGGGAGGGAGACGCTCAAGCTGGCGGTGCGCGCGCTCACAGAGGTTGTGGAGGGCAGCGCCGCCAACATCGAGCTGACTGTAATCGAGGGCGGGGCAGGCCCGAGGTTTTTGAGCGACGACGAGGTCGAGGCGCTGGTGAAAGAGGTGGAGGCAGATAAGGCGGCGGCGGCGCCACAGCGGCCTGCAGCTGGCGGAGGCGGCGATTGACCTCTCTGCTAACAATAAAATGGAGTAATTAAAGGGCTGTCTGCGCAGAGCATGGAGCTCAATGTTTTCATGCTGTGTTTTGGCAAGGGGCCCTGTCGCGGTCTCTAATATGTAAAAGTTTGAACATATGAGTGTGTGTGTGGCGCTTAAATAGAGATTTATTACTAGAGAAAAAGGTGAAAAGGAAGGTCACAGGGAAAGAGCAAGTTTTGAGACGTCATTGCTGTCGGTCAATAATGAATCATACTAACGTAAAAAGAAGAGGAACCCACTTGAATCTCGGTTCATCAGCAAAACAAAATAAAACAAATAAACAGAAAAGGAAAAGGAGGGGGAGAAGGCTGCTTCATCACGTGGCCGGCACCGCTGCTGGCGCCCGCTGCTCCTGATCCATCGCGCCAGCCTCAGCGGCGGCCCCGCCCTTGGCCGGCACCGCATGTTGCCCTACCACAAACGCCCCCGGGTCGATGGCCACGCTCTTGGTGGCGTTGTCCGTCTTGTAGATGCCCACCAGTCGGTCCGCCAGCTCAAACATGTTGTTGCGCAGCGAGATGATGACGAACTGGGCGTCGCGGGTGCGCTCCTTGATGTAGTGCCCCACTATAGAGACGTTCTTAAAGTCCAACGCTGCGTCGATCTCGTCCATCACGTACAGCGGTGTCGGCTTGTAGTGGTGCAGCGCAAACACAAGGGACAGCGACGACAGCGTCTTCTCCCCGCCGCTCAAGTTGGCGATGTTCTTCCAGCTCTTCTTGGGGGGTCGCACGCTGAAGAGGATGCCCTCTGAGAAGGGGTCCAGCGAGTCCACCAGCTCGAGCTCGGCGTCCCCCCCCATCGTGATCATCTGGTACATCTCCTTCAGCTTCAGGCTGATGGTGTTGAACCCGGACATAAACTCCTCAAGGCGCCGCTTGCGCAGCTCCTCGTGCGCCTTGCGCACGCCGTCCCGCTCCGCGTTGACAGCGTCCAGATCAGCCACGCGGGCTGCGTACTCGGCGTCGGCCTGCCGCCACGCCTCAATGGCCTCCAGGTTGATGTTCATGCGCGACATCTCCTCCTCCAACACTGTTACGCGGTACTGCAGCTCCTGCGCGCTGGCGGTGGCCAGCTCCTCTGCGGTCATCGCCACCGCCGGCTCGCCGGTGCGCTCCTGCAGCGCCTTGGCGTGCGCCGCGGCCTTGGCGGTCCAGCTTTTCAGCTTGCCGCTCTCTTCGCGCAGGGCGGCGCGCTGCACGTCCACCTCGTTGGCGATGTCCACCTCCACTTGGCGGATGATGGACACTTCCCGCTGGCGCTCTGAAAACTCGGCGCGAATGGCCTCCAGCTCGGCCTCCTTGGCGGTAAGCACCGTTTGCGTGGCCTGAACCACCTCCAGCACCCTGAACGCCGCCTCCTCCAGCGCCTTGAACTCCGCCATGGTGGCCTCCTGCTGGGCAGACAGCTTCTCGCGCTCGCCAACCGCCTTCTCGACCTCCTTGCGCAGCTTGGCCACCTGCTTGGCGGCGGCGGCAGCCTGCACCTCCTTCTTGGTGGCCTCGCTCTCGGCGGCGGAGATATCCCCCTGCAGCCGCGCCACCAGCGCCTTCTGCCGCTTCAGCTTCTCGCCGCCAACGTCGGCAATGGCACGCTCCAGCGCCTCTGCCTTGGACGTCAGCCCCGCGCTCTTGCGCACGTACCCAGCCAGCTTCTTCTCCTCCGCCGCAATCTCGGCCTCCAGCGCCTGCACGCGGGCGGCGTCGCCGCGGTCCATCTTGGCGACTGCCTCCATCTCAGCCATGCTGCCCTCGAGGTCGGCAGCGCGCTCCAGCGCCGCCTTGGCCTCCATCCGCAGCTTGGGCACCGTGGTGTCAATGTCCTCAAAAGCCAGCCGCGCCGCCTTGGCCTCGGCCTGGGCCTCGCCCAGCACGGACCGCGCCTCTTTCAGAGCAGCGGCGGCAGCCTCCAGGTCGCGCTCGGCGTCGCGCAGCTCGCCCTCGGCCTCTTTAGCATCGGACGCCACCTTGGGCGCGGCTTTGCCCAGGCACAGCCGCCCTCCGCGCGGCTTGGAGCCCCCGCCCGACATGGTGCCGTTCTCGTTGATCATCTCGCCCTTGCCGGTCACCACCCGCCGCCACCGCTTGTCCCCGGAGTAAGCAATGCGGGAGGCCTGCTCCAGGTCGGCAGCCACCAGGGTGTCGCGCATGGCGAAGTAGAACGCCAGCCGCACACGCTCGTCGGCGCACCGCACCAGGTCAAACAGTCGAGGGATGCCCTCGGGGGGGGAGACCACCTCTTTGAGCGCCGGTGCCAGGTGGGCCTGCTTCTCCAGGATCAAAAAGGTGGCCACGCCCATCTGGCGCTTGCGCAGCAGCTCCACGCAGTGCTGGGCAGCCGAGGTGGTGTCCACAACGATGAAGTCCAGGGCGGGGCAGGCGGTGGAGGCAGCCACGTCGTACTTGGCTTCGATCGCGCCCAAGTCGCCCAGTCGGCCGTGGATGCCCTTGATGGCGCCTGTGCGGCGCGCCTCCAGCAGCGCCCCCACCACAGCAGAGGCGGAAACCCGCTGGGAGGCGGCGGCACGGCGCTGCTCGGTGCGGCCACGCACCTCGCGGGAAGAAGCCTCCAGGCGCTCCACCTCGGCGGCAGCCTCCGCCTCGCGCGCAGCAGCCTTGTCCGCCGCATTCTGCAGCTTGCTGAGCTGCGCCTCCATGCCGGCGGCCTGCTTGCCCTTGGCCGCGGCGCTCTCCTTGGCGGCCTTGAGCTCGGCTTTGGCGTCGGCCAGCCGCGCCACCGCCTCCTCGTGGCGCTTCACCAGCAGGTCGCGCTCAGACGAGGCCACCTCGACGGCGCCGCGAGCCTCCGTCATTTGGCGCTCCCACGGCTCCAAGTCGCCGCGAACCTGCCGCAGCTGCGCCCGCAGGTCCTCCACCTCCTCCTTCACCCCCTCCACCATCTTCTCCAGCGCCGCCTCCGCGGGAACCAGCTGCTCCGCCGCGCGTTCCGCCGCCGCCCGCAGCTGCGGCCCTGCCGCCTCCAGCGCCGCGATCTCAGCCTCGGAGGACGCCAGCCGCGATGCGTCGCGCTCCGTTTTGTCCTCCAGCTTTTTCAGCTTGGCTTTGACGTGTTTAATGTCCTCCCTGTGCTTGATATCCTTCCGCTCAAACTCGGCAAACTCCGAGCGAGCAGCCTCCACCTCCTTCTGGATGGAAGCGTGCTCCGCCGCCACAGTGTTGTACTTGGCCTCGTGAGCCTCCAGCCCGGCGGTGTATTCGGCGCACTTGGCCTTCTCCCGCGTCAGCTTCTCGTCCAGCGCGGTGAGGTTGCCGCTGATCTTCTCCACGGTTTCCTGCAGGCGAGCGAGCAAGGAAGGGAGGGAGGAGACAAGGATGGGTGAGAGAAACGTCTACTATCTAGTGTTCGGCGAGACCCAAGAGAATTTTCAACCCACCTTGCAGTTGTGGGCGTAAACCTCGGCCTGCTCCTTCTGGGTCTTCAGGCACTCCACCTCCTTCTTCTGGTACGCCTCGCACGCCAGCTTTTGCCCCTCCCACGCGTCGCGCTCTCGCTCCGAGATCTTCACGCGCTGCACCATGCCCTGCCGCCGCTCCGTCAGCTCCTCCAGCGCCTTGGCGCCCTCCTCAATCTGGGGGACATACCTACGAGCGGGAGAGTTTAAAACGAAGAGCACACACGCGCATTAGAAACACTGGTGCATCACCTAAAGACTGCGATGACAAATACAATTAAAAAAGAAAGTAGCAGCAGCGGCGGGTTTCTTCCCCCCTACCTGTCGGTACCGATGATGTCCTCCAGGTACTCCAGCAGCCCCGTGTCGTGCTCGGTGGCCGCCTTGGGCTTCATCATGGAGATCTGCTCCACCTCGCCCTGCAGGATGAGGAACCTGTTGTTGTCCAAGTCGATGCCCTTGCCCTTGAGCAGGTCGGTCACCTCCTTAAAGTTGCTCTTGCGGTCGTCGATGTAGTAGTCGGACTTGTTGCTGCGGTGTGCAGTGCGGGAGATCGCAAACTCGGAGCCAGGCACCACCTCGCAGTTGTCGCCGTCCTGCGCAGCTCAAAAGAGGGGAAGGAGCAAAGTAAAAAAAACACCCGCTCAACACACAAATACTTCTTGCCCTGGCATAAGCAAGCTCCACCCAGCCCCTCCCCTCCCTTTGGAGACGCACCAGGTCGATGATCTCTTGGAAGAAGACCGAGACCTTTGCCATTTCGAGGTTGCGGTGGTAGGTGGAGTTGTGGATGAGCTCCGACACCTTGTTCAGGCGCAGCTGCTTGGCGCGCTTGCCAAACACGAACAGCATCGCGTCGATGACGTTGGACTTGCCGCTGCCGTTGGGGCCCACCACCGAGGAGAAGCTCTGCGGCAGAGAAGCATTATTTTAGCGAATTATTTTTGTTGTTGGTTGGACTGATTATTTTGCAACCAGCCCGCACCTTGTGGAACGGCCCCACTCGCTGCGCGCCTGCGTATGACTTGAAGTTCTCTAACACCATTTCGCGAATCACCAAGCGCGGGCGCTGGCCTCGCTGCTCGTGAGACTCCATTGTGGAGAACGGTTGCAATGCCCCTCGGCTAAACAGTGGCAGGGCAGTTGCACGCGCTTCAATATTGAGAAGGTATAAATTTAATTATTTGTTGGTGATCAGTGCACGCAACGGCAGCTATAGGAAGCAGCTGCAACGGTTTTGAGCGGAAAAAGAAAAAAATCGAGCTTTCGCAAGGTCTAGCTGGCCCAACGCGTACAGCAACAATCAGATTAAATTATTAGCCGGTATGAACTCCCGCCATCACATGAAGCAGTAACCATGGCAGATGCGCTCGTGTTGAAGCATCACCCGCACGTTTAAGATTTGCTGTCTTGTTTTTTCTGCGCTACGACTGCAGCGCCCGCTGCTTCCTAGCGATTTCCTAGCAAGTGCCGGCCGTTTCCAGGGGTACCGCACCTCCGGCTGCCCCCCATTCTCCCCGTTGTTGCGCATCAGCGGTTGGGGCCGAAGCTTTTTTTTTCATTTCACCGTAGTGGCAAGACGACTTTTCTCGTGAAACCAGTCGCCTGTCGCCTCATCTACCCCACACACATTCATCGCAATGAAGTTGTTGACATTACAACGGCCGCAGCAGCTCTTTAGCTTGCTGGCGTTGCTAGCACTTTTTGTGAGATCGATGCTATAGATGTTCATATTTTTCACCTCTCCGTCGTGTCCCCTGCCCCATTCTCACCATTTCTCACTCCAACCCCACTACACCTGCAGTGTGGAGTGGCAGAAGCAGCGCGCGACCTGCCAGCCAGCACGCAGAACCCTCGCAGCGGCGGGACCTTGCAGGCCCGCCCCGCCCGCACCCAAGCCTCCCAAATTTCCGCCAAGCGGCCCACCACGGACGAGCTGTACCTATGCAAGCAGAAGCAGGAGGACCCCGCCATCGTGGCGGAGCTGCCGCAGCTGAAAATCGAGCAGATCCTGGACACCAGCAAGCCTCGGTCGGCGTCAGACGTGACTCTAGTCACGCAGCTGTCCTTCGAGCGGCTGTACATGCTGGAGGGGCAGTGCGACGTATGGAACGGCGTCATCTCCGCGGCGGTCTACATCGCGCTGGTGAACGGCAAGGCGGTGACGGTGGAGCTCAACTCCAACCAGGACCCGCAGCTGACGCCCATGGACATCATCCGCGAGAAGTTCCAGGAGTTCCACCGCCTGGCGGAGGCCAAGAGCCTGTGCAAGCTGGACCTGCAGCTGGTGAGCCACAGCGTGGAGAGTATCTGGCTGTCGGCGCTGTACCCAGTCAACGCCATGCGCAACCGGGCCATCGCCAACGCCCGCACCGACGTCATCTTGCTGCTGGACGTCGACTTCTGGCCCGCCGCGGAGCTGTCGGAGCTGATGCGCCAGCCAGGCAAGTACGAGTCGCTGCTGACGGCGGTCAACGCGGGGTCCGCCATCGTGCTGCCGGCCTACGAGACTGGGGACTCGGGAGAGGTGGGCGTGGAGGTGGCGCGCGAGGCGGTGACCCGCGGCAAAGACGCCGCCGCCATCATGTTCTGGGACGGCCGCATCAAGCCGTTCCACACCGACCGCTACAAGGCTGGGCACCGCGCCACCGACTTCCGAAAGTGGCTGGTGGCCTCCAGGCCGTACCGCATCCGCTACGAGGAGGGCTTCGAGCCCTACGTCTTGGTGGCCCGTAAGTTCGTGCCGTGGACAGACGAGCGGTTTGTGGGGTACCGCAAGAACAAGGTCGTGCACTTGCTGCACCTGGCCAATCTGGGCCTGCAGTTTGTGGTGCACCCGCGGGCGTTCGTGGTGCACTCCCCCCACCCGCGCGCGCGCACCTGGAAGGTGACCCACAAGACCGGGCTGTGGGACCAGCTGGCCGAGCTGTACCGCCAGGTGAAGGAGGGCCTGGAGTCCAACACCTACATCCCAGCGTCGATGTACTCGTGCGGGAAGCACGTGGTGGGGCCCATCGTGCCGCAGATCAACCACATCAGCGAGTGGGCGGAGGAGGCAAGGGGCTGAGCGAGGGAGAGGTCAGGCCCTGAAGATTGGTCGACAGCGGTGGCGTGGTTTTCTTCTACATTGAGGTTGAGGAGAGAAGGAAATGAATAATTGCTTGAATAATTTTTGAATGTCGATGCACGCCCACCTCCTCTCCTCTTCCCCCCTTGTTTTTTCAGCAGCATTGTTTAGCACCCCACCAATAATAATATAACCCCGCCCGCAGCTTTGATACTTTTTTTCTTCTAATTCCAGTTATTTTTCTAGCTTTTTCTGCTTTCTTTTTTTTCTGTCTTAGTTTTGTTCCGAAGATTTGTAACCCAACAAGCATCCATGGTTCCTTTTTACACGAAACTGAGCCCGAGAGCGGGATTTCCGCCCCATCATATACACACGAAAAAACTGCTGCGCTGGCTGCTTTACGACACCGTCAAGTCCATGATGGCCGACACGATGTCGCCATCCGCTGCCTTGAGCGCCTTCACCGCCTTTGCCCTGCTGACGCTGGCCTGGGTCATCACCAGCTCAATGTCCTTGGGCTCCACGCCGCTCTCGTCAACCTCGCCTTCCTCCTCCTCCTCCTCGGCCTCAGCGGCGGCCGTAACGGCAGCCCTGGCGGGTCCCCGTGCCTCGGCGATGTTGGGCATGGCGTCGTTCATGCGGAACTGCTCGGCGGCGTTGGCGGTGGCCTGGGCGCTGAGGTCCTCGATCTTGGCCTCGCCGAAGATGACGTAGGTGTCGGAGTTGGGGGACTTGAATACGTCGGGCCGGTTGATGACGAACAGAATGTTTTTGCTCTTGCGGATCTGCACGCGTACCACGCCGGTCAGGGGCTTCATGCCCAGCTTCTGCATGGCCTTGCGGCTCTTCTTCTCGGAGCGACTCTGCTTGCCGCGCGGCTCGTCGTCGCCATCTGCAAGAAACGATGAATTGTGCGTAAGAGATAGGGCCGGCACAGGGGCGGGTGTGTTTGAGAAAAAGGCAGAGGGGTGACGGTCGCGGTGTCGCCCGCTCTAAAACATATGTGTGGATGTCATCCGATGGTGTGGGGTGCTCGGGACGCGAGAGCCGACAGCATTCCACCCATTAAATATCAAGTGGGTGATGAATGAAAAAAATCCACAGACTCACCCAGATCAGGCTCCTGGTCGTCATCGGACTCCTCGTCACTGACCTCATCTTCCACCTCCTGCACACAAAAACCGACAATGAGAATACCGCCGCCCATCGATGGCATCATTCGCAAATTTCACGAACCTCGGCGGCAAGCTCGTCGCGTTCGACCTTAGACATCTTGGGATTGCGGACTGGGTTCAAGGGCACACGACAAAAGTGAAATTACGGCACAGGAGACGGCGAATGCTGCGTTTTGGTGCAGCTGCTGGGAAGAAAGTCGAGACCCGAGCTTGCTTTCGCTCGTGGACGATCTACAGCGCCAGACAGTGGCCATTATTAAATGCAAAGTCAACACCATGCTGCAGACTTTGAGCGATAAAAGCTGCCCACCCCCGCACAAATTTTGAAAAATCATCGACATATGAACACCCCAGGCGAGGCTCCCGACGCCTCCAACCCCCCGCAACCTCCGCATGGAAACCCTCTACCGCCCCCAGGGCCCCCACCATTCAGGCACGCCCCCTGCATTGCCCAGCATTCACCACACCGCAGGCACCGCTCACCTCCGCTCCCACCCTAATTTACCTTCTTGCAGGCCCCCTGGCCCCCCGCCGTTTCGTCCCCCAGGCGGAGGATGGCCCTCGTTTGGGCCCCCACCAGGCATGATGCCCCCTGGGATGATGCCGCCAGGAGGAATGGCAGGAATGCCGCCGCCGTGGCTGCTCCACCCCGGAGGCGGCGCTCGCCCACCCCCAGGCCGAGGCTTTCCAGGGAGGGGTCCCCCGCCCTGGGGGGAGCAGATCGCCCCCAGGCCTGGCGCTCCCTTGCCCAAGCCTGTGTCATCCACTCCTGTGCTGGGTACTGACTGGCTGGAAGTGAAGACCGACACGGGGCAAGTGTTTTGGCACAACAATAAAACCGGGCAGGGTGTGTGGCAGAAGCCAAAAGAGGTGCGGCTAGCGCCCCGCGCGCCGCCGCCGCTGGACCCCGTGCGGGCGAAGATGCTGGAGCGAGCTAAGGCCAGCGGGGCGGTGGTTGCCCCGCTGTATGCGGGGCATTTTATGCTGACGGCGGGGAGCGGCGGCGGCGGAGCTGCTCAGACGCAAGTGATGCAGCAGGTGGAGGATGACTTTGACGTGAGCTTCACGGAGGACGACATCGCGCTCCCTGAGGCGGCGCAGCCCAGCGGGGAGAAGGCGGTGCCACCGTCGGCAACGCTGCAGCAACCGCCGCAGCAGGAGGTGGCGGAGAAGCGGCCTGAGGCGGCGTTTCGAGCGCTTCTGGCAGAGAAGGGGGTGCACTCGTTCTCTCGCTACGAAAAGGTGCTGCCGCAGCTGCAAGGCGACTCGAGGTTCGCTGTGCTGCCACCAAACCGCCGGAGGAGCGAATTTGAGGCCTTCTGCTCGGAGGTGGGGCAGGCCAAGGAGGAGCAGAAAAGCAAAGAACCCGCTAAAAAGGAAAAAATGGGGGGATTTAAAGAAAGAGAGGCAGAGGATGGGTTCAAGGCCCTGCTGCAGGAGCGGGTGACGGCCTCCGAGGCTCGGTGGCGAAGGATTGAGAAGGACCTGAGCTCTGACCCTCGGTTTGAGGACGTGAAGAGCGGTATGAGGCGGGAGGCGCTGTTTGACGCGCACGTGCAGGCGCTGAGGCGGGTGGAAGAGGTCAGAGAGAAGGCGGAGAGGAGGGCACGGCACGAGCGCCACGCAGGAGAGGAGCGGCAGAGGAAGGCAAGTTTCTCTGTACATCACAGTTAGCTGTCTTAATTTTTGAATTTATTTGTTGAAAATTCACCTCAAAATGAACAAATTTTTGCCATCCTCTTCCGTTTTAATCTATAGGCTGGCGAGGCTGATGCCGTGGCCAATTTCAAGACTCTGCTGGCCGAGGCAGTGCGGGACCCAGGGGAAGATTGGTCAGATGCGTGGCCCCGGCTACAGCGCGACCCCCAGGGCCGCGCCACGCACCCCCTGCTGGCCCACCGCACCGCTGAACACTTCTTCCAAGAACGCGTAGATTCCCTCGCCTCTGCCACCTCTGATGCCCTCGTGAAGCTGTTGATGGCACGCCGGGCAGAGTTGCCGTCGTGCTGGGAGTGGGGCGAAGCGGAGGCGGCAGTGGAAGAGGCGTTGGTTGGCAGTAGTGAGTACCAACGGGCGCCGAGGGCCTTGAAGCCCGCTGCCTGGCGGCGCTTCCGCTCAGCGCAGGCGCAGGGCAACGAGGAAGAGCAAACCCTAGGCAAAGGCCTGGATCCTGCGTTCGAGCGGGTGTTGTTTGCGGGAGGGAGGGAGGCGAAGCGGCAGCGGACTGAGCCTGATGGCGGGGATTGATGGAGAGGCATCTTCCAGGCTGCCAACAAGCGCTGTTGGGGGCTGATGGGCTGACCAACGCCGTGCCCGCGTAGGGTCTAGACCGTTCAGATGGTTGCATCCTCAGCAGCCCCTCAGAGGCACCTCAATTTGAACTGAGTGAAATGGCCTGCGCGCTCAATTCGCCCTGCGTAGGAATTTAATGTGTGCGATTGATTTTATGGTTTTTGTAATATAAACTACACAATATGATGGCCAAGATGCCCTTCGCGGGGCCTTTCTCGGCGCAGTTGCCAAAAACTCGACCTGTTCACATTCGAACATCGCATCCACGCCATTCGCTGCGTGCCAGGGCACAGGCGGGCCCTGTGAGGTATGGACACAAATCATCACAGCGATTCAGCCTCTGAAACCATATAAAGTTTCGAGGTTTGAGGCCGAACAAGCTCTCATCTTACTCACCTCTTTATTTATTTTGTTGGCAGGTCTGCGCCCAAGGCGCCCGATACCAAGCCCACTCGACCTGCCGGTGAGTCAAGAGCAGTTTGAGCATCGCTCCACCCCCTCCCCGCCCCTTTAACATGATGTATTTTGGCCTCCCCGCTCGCAGTGCCCGCCGCCGCCCTGCCGCCCTCCATCGCCGCCACCAACTGCATTCCCAGCCCCTCCTTCCAGAATATGGGCGTGTATGGCCTCCAGGAGGAGAACTGGGACAAGTCAGCTCTGTCCATCTGCGTGGTGGGCGCCTCGGGCGACCTCGCCAAGAAGAAAATCTTTCCGGCGCTGTTTGCGCTGCACTACCAGGACATGCTGCCCGCGCACTTTACCGTGTTTGGATACGCGCGGTCCAAGATGACGGACGCAGAGTTCAGGGACATGATCGCAGCCAACCTGACCTGCAGAATTGATTTCGACGGGTGAGGACTCATTTTTCTATTTTAGTGGAAAGAAATATCTTCAAGTTTCTCTGCTCTCCTTGCTTTTCTCTTTTTATCCCTCCTTTTATTTTATCTCTGTATATTATTTCGCCTCCAAATGCCAAACATGCTTATTTTGCTGCCCCCTCCCCCGTTGCAATGCAGCACCGGTGCTTCCGACTGCGGCGAAAAGATGGAGACCTTCCTGGCGCGCTGCTTCTACCAGCCTGGGCAGTACGACAGCGAAGATGACTTCGCCTCGCTGGCGCAGCTCATGGCCGCCCACGAGGCCCCCCTCCCCTCTGCCGACCGCCTCTTCTACCTCTCCATCCCTCCCAACATCTTCACCGCCGTCGCGGGCGCCGCCTCCAAGGCCGCCTCCTCCGCCACCGGCTGGACTCGAATGATCGTGGAAAAGCCCTTTGGCCGGGACCTCAACTCCTTCAAGGCGCTCTCCAAAGCGCTGTACGAGCACCTCTCCGAGGACCAGATCTACCGCATCGACCACTACCTGGGCAAGGAGCTCATCGAGAACCTCACCGTGCTGCGATTTGCCAACCTCGTGTTTGAGCCGCTGTGGTCGCGCCAGTTCATTCGCTCCGTGCAGGTCATCTTCTCTGAGAACTTCGGCACCGAGGGCCGCGGCGGGTACTTTGACCAGTACGGCATCATCCGGGACGTCATCCAGAACCATCTGCTGCAGATCCTGGCGCTGTTTGCCATGGAGCAGCCCGCCAGCCTGGGCGCTGAAGACATTCGCGACGAGAAGGTCAAGGTGCTGAAGAACATGGGAGTAGTGAAGCTGGAGGACGTAGTGATGGGGCAGTACCGCTCCCGCACCACACGAGGCACCACCCTGCCGGGGTACTTGGACGACAAAACAGTGCCGCCGGGGTCGTTGACGCCGACGTTTGCGGCGTGCGCGGTGTTCATCAACAACGCCCGGTGGGACGGCGTGCCGTTCTTGCTCAAGGCGGGCAAGGCGCTGCACTCGCGGGTGGCTGAGATTCGGGTGCAGTTCCGCCACGTGCCGGGCAATCTTTACCGCAACAAGCTGGGTGTGGACCTGGACGCCGCCACCAACGAGCTGGTCATCCGCATCCAGCCCGATGAAGCCATCTACCTGAAGGTTAACAACAAGGTGCCGGGGCTGGGGCTGCGTATTGACACCACGCGACTGGATCTAACGTACAAGGCGCGGTACGCCAGCCAGCTGCCCGACGCCTACGAGCGGCTCATCCTGGACTGCATCAACGGGGATCGGCGGCTGTTCATTCGCGCAGACGAGTTGGAGGTGGCTTGGCAGAAGTTTACCCCGGTGCTGGAGGAGATTGAGAGCAAGGGGGTGCAGCCGGAGCTGTACCCGTACGGTTCCAGGGGCCCTGTGGGGGCGCACTACCTGGCGGCGAAGTACGGCGTGCGGTGGTCTGATTTGGCGTCTGATGACGAGCCTTAGGGAGAGAGAGAGAGTCTTCGTGAGAGAGCGATGTTTATTATTTTGCTAGGTAGTAATATAATATATGGAACGAGGGCCCATTTCGAGCTGTGGCAGGCGAGCACAAATGATAGCAGCGCCTGAGGCGTGAAGGGTGCACCGCCAGCAGCACTTTTATTTTCTTTCTCCTCTCTCCCTCAGTAGACGTGTGTTAAACAATTTATACAATGAAACGAACAATCAAAACAATGTAAATTCTTATTTGTCGTGATCTTACTACACCGGGCACGCCTCCTCGAACTCTTTCTGCTCCTTGCGGCACTTGGTGAAGCGGTTGCTGTAGTAGTCCATGCACTCGCAGTAGGCCTTGAGCTGCGTCGGGCACTTGGCGTTCAGCTCCCTCAGCCTGCATTTGCATGGAAGAGAAGGGGGGAAAAGAATAAAATTAGACAACGCGCCTCATTACCCGCAAAAACTTGCTGTTTCTGAGCCATAAAAATACAAAAAGGTTATCAAAAAAATCGACGTACAGGTCAACCACGCAGCCTGTCACTGCGTCTCCCTCTTGCAAGCATTTTTCGGGGTTGGCGTCGTTCTCTTTGCATGCGATGTAGGCTCTGTTGACCTTTGAGCACTTGGTGGCGATGTGCTTGGAGATGGACATGAGCACCGCCGAGGTGGGCGGGGGCGCTGACGTAGACTCGCTCATCTGCGCGCTGCTGGATCCGATTCTGTGGGTGCTAAAAGCTGCGGGCTGGATTTTACAATTAATGGGGAAAAGCCACGGTTTCAGGCCAAAGAGGGTGGTGCCTCGAGGGCAGAGAAGATGAGAGATTGGTGTGAAAAAACAGTCGAAAGGGGTGGTCTGGCGCGTCCACAGTGAATTTCAGACTTGTGACCGAACGATTTGCAGAGCGAATGGGGCCGGTTTTGAGGAGTAACTTGAGGAGCATTTCTGGGCTGCCTGGCATTAATTTGAGCCGACCTTGGGCTAAAACCAGCATTCAGCGAAGTTCTCGTCCTCTTTGAACTGATTGTGGAGGCGTCAAAATGACGGAGTCGGTAAGACGACGGCAAACAACAGCGCCGCCTGCCATTTTTTTTGCTCGCTGCACAAAAAATGATTGAATTCGCATAGCCGGTCCTTAACGCTGTTCTGTTCCCACCTTTTTTATTGGTATAATGCAGGTTCAAACATTCGGTCGCAAGGCAAGTAAAAAGGATGGAGGGGTTGCCCGGCTGGCGGCATGGATGGAGATTTATTTTTTTGTTTCCTGTGTGTGGCGCCTGCTTGTGAGCCATCATGGGACGGATCCCATGAGGGGCTGGAGCCAGGCGCCGACGGGTTGCGGAGGGGCAATCACCCAGCGTTCAGGGGGCAAAATCATAATGCGAGTTATTTATTTTCTCATTTTATGTCCATCTTCTCCGTGTGCAGAAAAATGCGGTGGCAGTAGCATACGTAAAGCGTGGAAAGGGCGAGCTCCGCCTGAATGGATCTCCCCTTGAGCTGATCCAGCCCGACACCCTGCGGTGGAAGGTCATGGAGCCCATCCTCTTGCTGGGCAAGCAGCGCTTCGCCAACGTGGACATCCGTCTGCGCGTGAAGGGTGGAGGCCGCGTGTCGCAGGCTTACGCCATCAGGCAGGCGATTGCCAAGGGCCTGATCTCTTTCTACCAGAAATGTGAGTATCAAGTTGGGGGCGGTGGAAAGGAGAGGAGAGGCAGGCGCGGAGGAGGGGGGGAGGGGGGAGAAAGATATGCTGGCAGTGTAGCCGAATGTTGGAAACCAGGCTTGGGGGGAGAGAGAATGCGAGGGTTGTGCAGATGTATACATTTTCGAGGTCCTAAATTTTCCTTTTCCTACTTGTGCAGACGTCGACGAGCAGAGCAAGAACGAGATCAAGGGCATTCTGCTGAACTACGACAGGACCCTGCTGGTCGCTGACCCCCGCCGCTGCGAGCCCAAGAAGTTCGGAGGTCCCGGCGCTCGTGCCCGCTACCAGAAGTCTTACCGTTAAATTTTTTACTCGCCGTCAGGCACTCTGTAACAATAATAACCCGCTGAATATATTCCGGATTCGTTTTACAGCAAAAGATATAGCACCGACAGCAGAAGAAGGACAAAAATGAAATGAATTCGTCAGAATGGGGGTACATGTGAATGAAATTTGGCTATCAATCAGCTAGCCAACCAGCCACCGTCCTCACTTGCCAGCTGCCTTCTTTGCCGCCTCCAGCAGCTCCTCCATGGGCGCGTGGTCGCCAAAGGTGGCCTCAGGGAACGAGTACTCAACCTTTCCGCCAGCGGACAGCACCATCACCCCGCCCAGTGTGAGGCCATCGCCCGTGAGGTTGGAGTCCTTCACTGTGTTCCTGGCCTTGGCCCGCTTCATGTTCTTCCAAGCACGGCTAAAGGGGTTGAGCAGGTCCAGAACGTTGCCCTTCTTCACCTTGCCGCCGTGTACAGCCGCGTGGAAGGCTTTGGCCTCGTCAAAGTAGAGCTCCCCGCCCCAGTAGGCCGGGTGGTAGGCAGCGACCTCAGCGTCCCGCCACTCGTGCAGAATTGTCACAAGCCGTACGCCCAGCGCCTCGAACTTCTCGCGCTCGCCCCAGATCAGCAGCGACTCTTCCCTGCACAGTACTGGGGGGGGGGGGGGGGGGGGGGGTAGAATGGAAAGTCGACAGGCGGTCAATGTCGATGAAAAATTGGGTGGTAAAGAGAGGCGCATTAGACGCTGTGATTGCAGATATGATCAGCTAGATTGTCACTCACGGCAACCAGGGCGGCGCAGGCAAACGATGAGCGTAGGAGAAGTGAACAGCTGTTGTCCAGAAATCTCTGTGCCATCTACCGATTTTAGCACAGCGTTGGCTACCGCTGGGTTCTCAGAAAGATTCGTCATGGCGTATGATTTTTTTGAATGAAATCCGGGCAACGCGGCGGGAGATTGTGGACAGCTAACGCTGAGGAAATGCTCAGCGATTTTTTTTTCATAAATGTTTTTTCCCCCATAAATGGTTAGCGTATTTTCATTTTTATGATATTAGAAAATACAACGCGTTTGTCTTGACCCCACTTTGAGCGAAACACAAGCCAAATCTTTTTTTTTTTTTTTTTAAATCCTTCAAGTTTCGTTGGTAAAGCCCCAGAAGGACAGCAGCAAGTTAATTAATTGAACCTGTAATTTCAAAAATATTTCGCTATTGGCCCTTTCGCAACGTGCAGACAGCTTGGTCTGGGCGCTGTTCTTCGGGCGGTGTATTGCAGTAACAAGGGGGCTGCGTCATGTCTTCGCTTGCAGCAGCCCGCGCAGATAACTTTTACCACCCCCCTGACTGGGACCCAAGCAAAGAACCTAGCCGAAACAAGGTAAGGAAGCTGGAAATAAAATTCACTCCGTTACAGCATACTCCCTAATGGTCTTTAGGGTTTTTGCAAGCTTTATGGAGGCTCATTCCAGCGAACTTGCCCCCGTGCAGCAGCTTCCAGCCCTCAACAAATCACTCCGTCATGCGTCACAATTTTCTCTTTCCGCCATTAGTACTGATAACCCCCCTTTTGTCCTCCTTATGCGCAGTACCATGGATCCCACGGCGCATTGGGAGACCGCGCCCGCAAGCTGCACGAGGGCATCCTCATCATTCGCTTTGAAATGCCTTTCAACGTGTGGTGCGCCGGGTGCAACCACTTGATAGGCAAGGGCGTGCGGTTCAACGCCGAAAAGAAGCAGATCGGGGCCTATCACACCACCAAGATATGGAGCTTCTCGATGAAGGCCCCCTGCTGCCAGCAGCGCATTGAGGTGCACACCGACCCAAAAAATGCAGATTACGTCATAGTGTCTGGAGGAAGAAAGAAAGTTGAAATTGGCGGAGAGGGGGAGGACGGACGCGTGATGGTGGACCCCCGCGCTGAGGACCGCCCGCAGGGCGCCATTGAGCGCATGGAAGCGGCGGAAGACGACAAGCAGCGGGCATTGGCCGACGGGTCCACCCTGGCGACGCTGCGAGAGCAGAGCACGCTGCGGTACGGCGCGGATGTGGACAAAAACCGGGAGCTGCGGCGGGCGATGCGGACCGCGCGGCGGGAAGAGGGGGCGAGGGAGGAGCGGCGTAACCAGCTGGGGCTGCCAGAGCAGGTCACGCTGCTGCCAGAGACGGCCACTGACCGGCTGAGAGCGAGTGCGGTGGATTTTGGCAGCGGGTTTAGGCGGCAGCAGAAGTGGAAGCACGATCGGCGGCGAGTGGCCAGCGGTAGCATTTTCTCGACTGGTGCGGTGGCGGCGGCGAGCAAGCGGGGGGCTGCCCAGTTGGCGGGGCGGGGCCAGACGACGGCCAAGGCGCGGCGAATAGATGCGCTCACCAAGCTGCGGCTGTCGGAGCCGAAGAAGTAATGGAACATTTTTTGTTGTACGTGCATTTTTGAGAGATAAATAGAACGCCAACATACAGCTCATGTTCTTGCTGTAGCAGTCAACGAATGAATCTTCTGCGCTTGCAATAAAGTATTAACCATAAAAAGAAGAGCAACAGACACCATGAGGGCTGAAACGCAGCTCGTAATGGGCCCAGCACCAGCAGCAGGAAAAGCCCAAAAGCCTCAGAAGAAGCCTCTGCTGTGTATTTTGCTTCAAGTTTAAACACCATGCTGCAAATTGGTGGATGTCAGCTTTGCCCTAGTGCCACCCTCACCGCCCCCCGCTCGAGATCACTGTATAGTGTTGAATATTGAGTCTTTTATTAGGTGAATTTTAAATGGGGGTTTGTAAGCAGTCAAAGACATAGCAGGAAGGCAAAAAACAAATTGGCTTTGAATGCAGTTTAACGGTTAATTCTTAATTTGGTCACACTAGAGGCAGGTCGTCAGAAATCCATGTAAGGAACAATAATTAAAGGAAGAAGGGGGTGTACTTGCACAGAGAGAAAGAAAAAGAGAAGACCAGAATGAGACGAATTGTTTCAAATTCAACTATGCGTGGTTTCCTTTTCTTGCCGACTTTCGTCCTGCTGATGAAGACGCTGCTGCCGAATCTGCCTGAGGCCCTGCCAGTGGTCGACCCTTGCTGCTATGGTTATTACTGCCGCCGCTGCTGCGAGATGACGATGACGACGAGCCGCCAGAGCGTTGCTGCTTTTCTTTCGTTGCCGCTGCATGCCCCTCTACGTCTTCAAGATTCAAATCGTCTTCATCGCCATCATGCACTAGTCGATCGGCCGCGTCTGCCTCCGTCCCGTCCTCTCCTGCTGCTTCCTTATCCGCTGCATCTTCACCCTGCTGCTGCTGCTGCGCTATGCACTCCCTCAGTACCGGCGCATAGGTCCCCTCTTTCACCGCCCCCAAAATCTGCTCCCGCAGTCGATCCATGCGCTCCTCCCGCATCCGCTTCTGCGCCTCCATGTACTGCGACGTGGGCGCGGGGCGGGTGTGCGGCACGTGCACCAGAAACGCAAAAGGGTGCACCAAAAAGGTGAAATTTGAAGCCGCGAGGTGGGCCAACCACGTCGACGCCCCTGCGCCGTAGTCCACAAACCGCTCGTCGAACCACGGCACCGTGACGAGCGACACCAGCACGCAGGGCTCCGTTGTGGAGTCGTACTGGATCTCGTACAGCTCTGGCGATGCAGCGGTGGCCCAGTGGCTGGTGTTGGCCACGTCCCTCGCAGTGGGGCGGTTGGGGGGGCGGTAGGGCGACATGACGCCGCCGATCAACGCCCCTCGAGCCATCTCCTTGCCAGCTGCAATGAACCAACGACAGCAACCCAAATATTAGAAAAAGAGGTAAAACGTTTTTATCTTCTCCTCCCGTAACTTCTAAACAAAAGGGTTTCAGCCCTCCTTAAACGCTCCTTAAAACACAGCACATCACACATGCACAACTCACCAATCACCAGGTCTCTCGCCACGTTTCGAGACAGCGTGAGGTCCTGCCACTTGTTCGTCAGCTCCAGGGTGGGCAGCACCACCGCCTGCCGCCGAGACGCCATCGCCTCCATCTGCGCAAACACCCCCGGGTCGCGGTACCCGGTGCCGGGCAGGCCCAGCATGGGCGTGGCCACGAAATCGGTGTCCACAGGGATGGCAAGGTCGGTCGGCGCCAGCGCCAGCGCCCGATTCCTCAAAGCGTTGATGGGGTAGGGGCCTGGGAAGTTCCCGGGCTCGATGAACTGTCCCACCAACTCGATGTGGAAGGCGCACGCGGCCGTGGTCTCCATGAAATTGTGCAGGGAGTCGATGCCGCGGATGACGTCGTCCAGCGATGTTTTCGAGTACATTGGCAGCACGGGGGGCCCCCCTGTGCTGTTGCCCACGATGGAGAGGTACACTATTGCAACGAGGTGGTCTGGCCAGGTGATGCACTGGTTTTCTAGGGCTGGGAGGCGGTCTATGGAGAGGTGGGTGACCAGGCTGATGCTCTCCCTGGGGCGCTCCTTGGCGGAGCCCCACCGCTGGATGGACATCAGCGCGGGCACTGCGTCCATGTCGGTGTTCCCTGCGGGCGGGGGCCCCGTACAGGCGCGGTGCGCTGGTTGGTGCGGCACGCTGCCCATCAGCTTCCGCTCCGACTTTTCAGTGGCAGGAGAGGGGCGAGCGGGCGGCCCCGGGGTGCTGGATTCCCAGCTTGAGTTTCCCTGCAAAGTGGAAGAGGGGCCGCATGAGGGGGGAGGCCGGGCTGAGTGGTGCTACAATTGCCAATTTCCAACAGAAAATTCGTTGGGCAAAATTCATGCTCAAGGATCGGCCCCGCACGCACCGTTGTGAACACAAACAACACCACTGCTATTGCCAGCGCCAGCAGCATCTTATACGGGTGCGTTCTCGACCGAAAAAGCGCGTCTTTGCTGTACTTATGGAGGTGGGCAGCGCTGCCTCTCCGAGCACGTATGGTGAGCTTACGCGGCGACGGTGCTTCAGACAGCATAATTTCAACTGCCGTGCGTGATGCTTGCATCAAGGAATAACCATGTTCGTGTTGTATTAGAGCACATTATGCAGATCTAAAAATCATGCCATCCGCGGACGCTTGTCTCTGATCACCAAGTTGTAAAAATATATTTTAAAAGATGAATTCCGGCGATTAAAGCGCTCCAAATGGCGCTGCTGCCAAAAAAAAATGGTGGAAAGTTTCAGAGGGATGAGAATTTCGAGCGTTGAAAATTCTCGCTTCACGCACATCCATCGTTCCTGGTTCCATTTCAATATAAATTGAACATTCGCCACGACTGGTCTCAGGCTGTGTCCCTTTTAATGAATCAACAAAATTTCTCTTTCAAGCTCAGATCGACAATTTCGCACGATGCCGTCTAGCGGGATAGGTGAGAGACCGAGACTAAAATGTTGTAGCGCGTTGAAGGCCAGTAGGGTGGGAATGGGCGAAGTTCCTGTTAACAAGTGCCCCTTCGTATCTCCTCAGGTGGTCCCTGCGACCACTGTGGACGCACGCAATCTTGCTGCTGGCGACGAGGTCCGTCAACCAAGCCCGTCCTGTGCAACGCCTGTGGCAGCAGGTGAGGAATTTCGGCGAAATTTGGTTTTGACCAAAAATAAAATCACCAGGTTAAAAGAATACTCAACCAACCTGGCCTGGATTCCCCGCGCAGGTATCTGGTGAAGAAAAATCTCGATGGCTACCGGCCCATCGAGCAAAGAGTTGAGCCCTTAGGCCGGGTCAAGCCCAAGGGGCAGCGCGCAACCGCTGCCGCCCCCGCCGCAACCACGGCAGCCAGAAAGAAACGGGCTGCATCCAAACGTCTCATAGACGCTGCCTGGTCGTATGACAGCGAGGAGTCCACTGAAATGGGGGGCGTGGCGGCCCTTTACCTCACCGATGATTCTGAGGCCCTCGCCAGCTCTGTCACGGGCATTCAGACTTCAGACACCATCGCCGGCGCGCCCGACCGGCGCTCCATGCTGGGGGAAGCCTCTCGCGCCGCCAAGGTTATGAGAATCACCTCTGCGGCACAGCTGAGGGGGCTGTCGGCGGAGGACTTGCAGCTGATCGAGCCCAGCCTCAGGCTGAAGCCGCGCAAGCCGCTGCACCCGCGCATCAGCGTGGTGTTTTGAAAAAGCCCCCCCCCCCCCCCCCCCCCAGATGACCCGCTGTTTCCGTAAAGAAAAATAGAAACTTCGGCTTGTTTTTTGCTGTGTTTTCTCCATGTGTACTCATTCACTACCTGTTCACCAGATCCTCAACTCCTCATTACAACTAGCATTTTCTTAACCTTCGTCTTTATTTTGTTGGGACCCCCCCATATATGTATTTGAGTGGGAATCCCCGCTCGCATCACCCACATCTTACCATACAAGCAATACCACTACGCCATGGTACCATCAACACGCCCTTTGAGCTTCCTGGATTTTTCTCCCTCCTTCCCTCCCTTTTTTGCCGTGTGACACCACACTTTTCGTGATGCCCATACTTGCACGACAAACTGGCAATTGTTACTCTTGTTTTGGTTTCCCTCCCCACAACTGTTGTCGCTGGCTGTCTTTTCAGCACCTCCCCCCTCCCCAACAATGGGTGTACACTAATCTTTTAAATTTTTATGTTGTGCTCTTTGTTTCTTCATCATTTTGGAATAAGACACCGTCCAGGGTCTTTGTAGATGGCGCATGCAAACTGCTGTGCCCGCCTCCCTGCCTAGGCAATCAACCAAAACAAGTCTTGATCATCATATCCTTATTTTTTTTTTCCAACTTTCATTCCCGCCTAAAAAAGGGGGTTGCTGTCTGCTCTTGTTTTCGACATCTTGTAACATGAATTCAATCTCGTCGAAGGACTGATCTGATGGTAATAAAGTACATATAATAAAACTTGAGTCATTTTCCGTCAGGTCACTGTGCTGCACGTTTTTTAGCTCTACAAAGATACTATTTAAAAAATCAGCCCCTCTTTTTCCCGCCGCGCCCGCCGTGGCGCCCAAAAACTGTCTTCCCCAGCGCTGCCGCAATGAAGTCGAACTGCGCGCTTAGCATCTCCTCCACCTCCGCCCTATGGCTCTCAGGGATCGCCGCCGTGCCCTCCTTGCCCAGGGCCCACTGCATGCCGTCTGCGGTGGTAATGACCGCCGCCTGAGGCGCAGGCACAGCCTTGGTGCGCCCCCCGCGCTTCTGCGCCACCATTGTGACCGGCACCGAAACGACTTCGCCGGCAAACGGCATAGGCGTCTGCAACGGGAGGCCGTTGAAGGCGTGCTTGGAGGGTCTTGCTGCCGCGGGGTGCTCGGGCGCGCGTGTGGCGGCGGTGGAGACCCTGGCAGCCTTGGCGGTGACGGTGGGCGGCACAACTGTCGCAGAGATGGTTGAAGGGTTGTTGGTGCCCCAGGAGGGGGCTGTGACGGCCGCCGTGCGACGGGTCTTGACGGTCTGCATTACCGTCATCGGCTCCGCCGTGCGCTTCCTGCCCTTGGCGTTGGTCTGCGGCGGAGGCATGTTCTGGGCGGCCTCCGCCATCGCCGCGTACCGCTGCCGGATCTCCATTAGGGCGCCCGTCTTGAAGTCGTCGGGGAACTTCTCCTGGATGTCCTTCAGTGTCATCTCCTTAGTCTTCGAAGCGGGAAAAGTGGTGAGAAGATGTCGAGCATGCTTTGAGAACGAAAAAAATGCAATACTTGCGACACACCTGCTTCGGCAGCCGAACCATCCTGGCCTTGAGGTCATTCCTGAGGTTGTTGACGGCGTCGTTGGCCGCAGAGATGATGCTGGCGATGCGCTCTTCCACTGCAACCACCCGAGACAGTTGAGAAATGCGCGGTCGCAGCCTGACGCAAACGTGAATTGCGTGCAACAAAAAAGATACTTACGTTGAGCTTCTATCGAGTTTATCAAGTCCAGCACCTCCTGGCCCGTTTCATCTTCTGCAATAATCTCATTTTCGGGCACCGCGGCAAGCGCGCACATGCGGTTTCTCCCCCTGGCCATGGTTCTCTCTGGTTTATTTAGAAAATAGTTGTATAGTGATAGAAGGAGAAAGCTAAAATAGAAGCAGCTAAATTTTGCTCAAAACTCAAAACTGCGTGTGCTCTGACCCTGCTGTCCTGTCGGTCAGAACGGCAACCGCAGGGTCGAAGGAGAGACAGGCATATTGAAACCCCACGCGTGGTTGTACGCAAGGCACCCCTGTGTATCTCAAAACGATAATTCTAACAGCCCCGGTTGCATCGCTTGGTCCTCACAGCTTCACACCCTTTACATGGAGGCAGGCACAGTCAATTCATTTACCCAATATTCTACTCAAGTCACAAATCATAATAAAATCCCGTCACAGTGTCAATCAACCCTCCTCCATTGCCGCTTCCTCGCCGCCACCCAGTTCGCTAGGCATGTGCCCGCCAGTCAACGCCTCCTCCAGCCTCCTCACTTCATCCAGGGTCGACGCAGCGGCAATGGCAGCCTTGATGGCCATCATCTGTTCCGGAGTGGGGCCCTTTCGAATGGAGGGCTCTGCCGCCGCCGCCGCCGTTTTCCCTTGCGCCGCCGCCAGCTCCTCGTCGGGCTCAAACGTGGCCGGCGCAGGGGCCGCCTGCCCGCCAAACATGGCCTCTGCTTCTTTCCGCTCCGCGTCCTTCACCTTGCGGAAGTCCAGCACCTTGAGCTTTTTGCAGCGGGCGATGAGAAAGAGGCGGTAGTGTGGCTGCTGCGTCACCGGGTTGTCCAGCAGGCTCAGATACCGCAGCCGGGGCAGCGATTGCAACGGTTCCAAGTCCGCCAGGTTCCTCATCTTGTTGTTGGTCAGGATGAGCCACTCCAGCCGCGGGAGGGCCTCCTCCAGGTTTCTAGCGACTCTGGCAATGGCGTTGTTGTTCAGGTGGAGCACGCTCAATCGAGGCAGCTTGGGGAACCCCTCTAGCCGCACGATGGCGTTGTCGGACAGGTCTATGCTGTCGAATTGGTTCTGCAGCGTCCACGAATGCACAGAGAGGTTGAGAGCCAGGGCAGGCGAAAAAACCAGAGTAGGGGCGGGGGCTCACCTCAGTCGCTCCCAGGTTTTCGATGGCGGTGATTCGGCAGCCGCGGAGGTCGATCTCGTACTGGTCGACGCAGTTCATGTACTGCGGGCTGCGAGAGATGAGCTCAGGTGTTAGCCGCCCAATGACGCGGGCCCCGACGCCAGAGGTCCCCACGCCGCGCTTCTGCATGCTGAGTTGCTCGAAAAAGGCTCCGATCAGACTTTTTAACGTCCCAGCAGATCAAATAGAGTGAACAACGAGGCGGCTTTAGAAATAGTGATGGAATTTATACTTTGTTGCGAGACGGCGGGGGCCTATGACCGATCAAAATTGAAAAGTGCGACTCGGAAATGCTTAAGAAAAAAATAAAACGCAAAAATTGACTGCAGACATGTCAAAAAAGCTGAAGAACACACAAAAAAATGTTGCAAGCCAAAGATGCTGCTGCCTGGAGCTCAGAGGAAAATCGATTTAAATTTATCTGTTGATTTTGTTCATCCCAATAATCAGGACAGCGAAACGTAAACCTTTGCGCTTGCACTTGCTTTCAAACTAATTTTGGCAATGTTCTCTTCGGCCAGCTGCTGCTGTCCAGGGCTCTTACGGAGTGGACGAGCTGTGCCGCCTGCCGGGCCGACAGGGAGACCCGGGGTGTGCGTTTCACTACAGCTCCAGCGGAGACCACCGCTCACCCACCACCAAAACTCTCCAGACTTGTTAACAATGGCAGCGGGAGATGGACCGACCTGGAACCCTCAGAATGTGGACCAGCCTCGTGTGCTTCCCTCTCCAGAGTTCTCGCCAGCAGAGTGCGTGGCGGTGCAGCTGGACGCTCTTTCCAGCTGCAACGACCCTTGGCCCTCGCATGGAATCCACACGGCCTACGAATTCGGATACGACATTGGCGGGCTGGACCCCAGCTGGTACTTTGGCTTCAGAAAAGACCTGTGAGAGAGAAAAACTAGTATCGGACTTTAAACCCTGTGATGTTTGTACTTACGTACGTATGCATCCAGCGCCGTATGTCCCAGTACTCGCTCCCCCCTTGTTTTCCATGCGTAATGACGTGTTTTATGGATGAATTTCCGCATTTTCTTGCTGAAACTGATTGACTAGCCTTTCGTGGTGTTTCGTGTTGTGCAGCTACCATTTGGACCATTTTATGGGCCTTTTTCAATCCCACCTTCCAGAGCTGATGAATTTGTCATCGTACGAGGTCGAGGGAGTTGAGGATGGGGACGACGCTGAGGACAGACCATACGTAGTCTCGGTTGTGGTGAAAGACAGCAGCGGAGGCAAAGAGGCGCAGTTTAAATTTCATTTGAAGCGGAAGCGGGTGGGCCCCCGAAAAGGGGCGCTGGCAACGGCCATGATCGAGAGGTGTTGACGTTTATTAGTGGAATTTGGTATTGGGATTAATAATTGACCTGGAGAACGATATCTCTCGGCAGGCAATTCAAAGCTGCGTGAGAAAACATGTATTTGAATCCGTGTATTTACTCCTATTAACTGAGCACGTTGATTAAAATTTTCGCCAATGAATTTGTCTAAATACCTTGATCCCCACTATACTTTTCATTTCTGGGTCTCACTCATAGTTCAATTTGTGGGGGCGTGCTGACGGTTCCGTCCGCTGAGCAAAGCCGCCTCGCCTCAAACAGTAGCCCCTCGCTGCGAGCACACGCCAGGCTCTCCAGAAGCGGCTGGCTGAAATCGACAGCTCCTGTCTTTCTCGTTGAAATTGCATGCCACAACTGCTTTGAAACAGAATTTGAATTGAAATGGCGCAAAGGGCCCACAAAATTCCACTGTTTAAATTTATTTATTTTTCATCGATATGCGGCGATAAGATCTTGCTCTAAGAGCGCTCCTGGTTGGACAAGACGCTTGTGCGAAAGGAAAACATGTCTGCAGATCGATCAGGCTCGCTGGTGGCAGCTGGCTTTTTTCACCTGTTTGGTAAGCCCATTGGTTTAACTACTTGAACACCCAATGCGTCGGCCCTTGGCTTATTCCACCACCAACACGCCTCCCTTTCTCTCTCTGCACTCAGGTTCTCAGCTACTCACCCGCCTGCTCACCTTTACCCTCAATCTTGCCACCGCGCGGTCGCTCTCCCCCGCGGCGTACGGCCTAGGCGCGGTGCAGTTCCACCTCATCAACTCCACCATCCTGTTTCTCAGCAGGGAGGGGTTCAGGCGGGGGTGCCTGCGGGTTGACCCATCGGACCCCAAATCCACCCGAAAAGTGCTCGGAGCAGCCCTATTGACAGTCCCCATTGGGACAGTACTCTCTACCCTCGTAATAGCTTTCGTTTTACTCACGTCATCCCAGGCAGACCCACTGTACCGGCAAGCGGTGGCCATGCAAGGCGCGGCGGCGCTGCTGGAGCTCCTGGCGGAGCCGCTGTATATCCTGGCCACCGTGCGGCTGTGGTTTGGGGCGCGGGTGGGGTGCGAAGCGGCGGCCACGGTGGTCAGACACGCGCTCACGCTGCTGCTGCTGTGGCGGGGCTCCCCGCCGGCGCTGGCGCTGTCTTGGGGGCAGCTGGCCTACGGCGGCGCCACCCTGGGCGGGTTTACCCTCATTTTTATCCTCAAAGACGACGCTGCTGCGCTCCTGCGGGACTTTTGGAGCGCGGAGAGGGACCCCAGCGTGCTCCGTATCTGCGGCGCTTTTTCCGTGCAAGCCTGCGGCAAGCTGGTGCTGGCGGAGGGCAGCAAGGGCGTTCTGGCGGCTGCTACGCCGCTGGAGGAGCAAGGCGTGTACGGCCTGGTCAACAATTTAGGGTCGCTTGTGGTGCGCACGGTGTTCCAACCTTTTGAAGAAGCAGCGTTTGTCGCATTCAGCCAACCGCCGTCTTCCGAGGCAAAATCCGCAACTTTGAACCAACGCGCTGCCTTGCTGAGTACTCTGTTTCGTATTACCACGTTTCTAGGCTGTCTCAGCGCCGCGTTCGGCCCCGCGTACGCCCATTTAGCGCTGGCCACGCTCTACGGCAGTCGGTGGGCGGAGAGCGGCGCTGCCGGCGCGCTGGCGGTGTACAGCTGGTACGTGGTGCTGATGGCGGCCAACGGCATCTTGGAGGCGTTCGTGCACGCCGTTGCAGACCCTAAAGGGCTGCACAGAGCCAACGTAGCGCTGGCGGCGCTGTCTGCCGCCCACGTGGCCCTCAGCCTCGGTGCAGTGAATACAGCGGGCGCCGCGGGGCTGCTGGTGGCAGATGGGCTCAACATGGCGCTGAGGATCGGGTACTGCCTTTGGTTTGTCTCTTCATTTTTCGGCGGCCTTCATGCTTTAAAATTTTTGCCAGCGCAGCGCACAAGAGCGGCGCTAGGTGCCGCCCTTGTCCTCACGCTGATTTCGCAGGCGGTGCTGATGCCGGAGGCCTCCCATGCTGCCGCTTTCGTGCCGCAGGGGTGGGCGAAGCTGAGCGCCCCGTTGTCGCCGGCGGTGAGGGCGCTGCTGCATGGGGGCGTGGGGGCCGCCTGCCTGGCTGGTGTCGGTGCGGTTGCTTACTCCAGCGAACGTGACCTCGTGGCCACTGCTCGCTCGATGAAAGGGAAGAAGGAGGCATGAATTGACAGCCAGCCTGAATTTGACTGTGACGGCATTTTAAAGGGTTTTGTTCGATCAGCAGAGCATCGGCAATTAAATTCCAATCTAATTTATGTAAAGCACACCGCTGCTTGCCCATCTTTCGCACAAAGGCAAGGGTGGAGATGCTGCGACACGCATTTCGAAAGACATTGGACAGCCTGCACGCGGGCAGGGCAGCCCCGTCCCCCGTAGCCTTCCAACTGTTTAAATGGGCACTCTTCCACTCCTCTGGAGGTACGCAGCAAGAAAGCATGCAGTATGATGTGGCCATAGTCGGAGCCGGCCCCGCCGGCTTGTCCGCTGCTATCCGGCTGAAGCAGCTGTGCGTGGAGAAGGAGAAGGAGTTGAGCGTGTGCGTGGTGGAAAAGGGCGCCGAGGTGGGCGCCCACATCCTGTCTGGCAACGTACTACAGCCCACCGCTCTTGACGAGTTGTTGCCAGACTGGAAGGAGGACCCCACGTGCCCTGTGGCCGCCTGCCCCGTCACCAAAGACAAGTTTTACGTGCTCTTCCCTCGCTTCAAGCTGCGGACCCTGACTCCCCCTCAAATGAAGAACAAAGGCAACTACGTCGTGAGCTTGAGCGAGGTGAGAAGAAATCGTTCGAGAGCAACGGGGGAGCGTGCGTCGTATGGTTCGTTATAGAATCTCTCAACCTCATTTCCTCTCGCTCTTTCTAAACGATGTAATGCAGACGGTGCGCTGGTTGGGCAGCCGCGCAGAAGCCTTGGGCGTCGATATCTTCCCTGGCTTCGCGGGCGCCGCCCCTCTGTACGCCCTGGACGGTTCTGTGCGTGGCATCCGCACCAATGACGTGGGAATCGCCAAAGACGGCCACAAGAAAGAAAGTTTCGCTTCAGGCATGGAGCTGACCGCGGGGGTGACGCTGCTGGCCGAGGGCTGCCGCGGCTCGCTGTCCGGCGAGGTCATGCAGCGGTACATGCTGCGGGAGAAGGCCAGGGCCGACCCACAAACGTACTCCCTCGGCTTCAAGGAGGTGTGGGAGGTAGAGCCGGCAAAGCACACCCCAGGCCTGGTGTGGCACACTGTGGGGTACCCGCTGCCTATGGACACATATGGGGGCGGCTGGGTGTACCACATGGCGGAAAATCGCGTCTCCCTGGGGCTCGTGGTGGCTCTGGACTACCCCGACCCGCAGCTGTCGCCGTATGACGAGTTCCAGGCGTTCAAGCGGCACCCCTCGCTGGCCAAGCTGCTGCAGGGGGGCACGTGTCTGCAGTACGGTGCGCGGGCGTTGAACGAGGGCGGCCTGCAGTCCATCCCTGCGCTGGCGTTCCCAGGAGGGGCGCTGGTGGGAGACGCCGCAGGGTTCCTCAACGTGCCCAAAATCAAGGTGAGGAAACTAAAACATGGTAAATATAGGTTATTGGAGCAGCGATTGTGGGACTTGGCTCCTCTACAAATACGCATGGTTATGGCCGGGCAACACGGCCGTGTGTATCAATTGATTGTGCGTTCAATTTGACTTTAAAAACACCACAGGGCACGCATACAGCGATGAAGAGCGGCATGCTGGCTGCCGAGGCAGCATTCAAGGCCCTGTCCGACGCCCCTGCTGCTGCCCCCGCCGACTTGTCTTCCTATGAGACCGCCCTAGAGAAGTCTTGGGTGCATGAGGAGCTGCACGCCGCCCGCAACATCCGCCCCGGGTTCTCTCACTTCGGGGGACTGCTGGGCGGCATGGCCAACGCAGCGCTGGAGAGCTACGTTCTGAGGAACGGCAAGGCGCCGTGGACGCTGCGCCACCGCCGCCCCGACCACGAGTCCCTGCGACCGGCAGCGGAGTGCCCCAAACGGGCGTACCCCCATCCCGACGGGGTGCTTACTTTTGACGTGGCCACCTCTCTTCATCGCAGCGGAACCAACCACAAACACGACCAGCCGTGCCACCTGCAGCTGCGCAACCCCAAGGTGCCTGCGGTGGTGAACCTGCCTATTTATGGCGGTCCTGAAGCGAAGTACTGCCCAGCGGGGGTGTATGAGTACGTGGCAGGTGCAGAGGGCGCTGCTCCGACGCTGCAGATCAATGCCCAGAACTGCCTGCACTGCAAGGCCTGCGATATCAAAGACCCTGGACAAAATATCAAGTGGACACCGCCTGAGGGCGGCGGTGGGCCCTCTTATACCCTCATGTAATAAATGGCTTGACCCCTTGATGCTAGTTTCGATAGAGACCGATGTTCTTATAACAGAGAGAGGAAGAGGGCGCATGAAAGAGAGAGGAGGATTGTCGGAGAGGAAAGGAATATGGAGAAAGGCCCCTCTTAGAAAGCCGTCTGCTTCCAGTACTGTTTTTCTATTTGTCGGCGTGTGTGGAAAAGGAAATATTATGTTACATGGTATCTTGCCTACATCATTTTTGAGGAGTCTGCGTTTACTTCTTTCCGCCCGAGTTCTTCTTGACGCCGCGGATCTTCTTGGTACGGTTCTTGCGCTCCTTCCTCTGCTTCCTAGACTTGTCCACGCTCTCGGCCAGACCGTTCCTGATCAGACGGTACTTGGGCTCAAACTTCTTGGCCACCTCGACGTTGTCGTAGATGAGGCCAAACCCGGTCGACTTGCCGCCACCGAACTGGGTCTTCAGGCCGAACACGAACACGCAGTTGGAGTCCTTGACGTCATACATCTTGGCCAGCTTTTCCCGGAGCTCCTCCTTGGACACGTTGGCGCGTCCAGGGTGCAGCACATCAGTGATCTGAGAGGGGGGAACAGTCGAATTCGTTTAGAAAAGCATCCCTAAGAAAATACATGCTGAAAAAATTGCATTTGTTTTGAAACTCACAAACTGCCTGCGGGAAAGCAGCCTGTTGGTCATAAACTTGCGCGTCCGGATGGTGCAGCTCTTCTCCGCCATGGTGAAGGACTGCAAGGACGGCCTGCATAAAAAGAATAAACGGATTAATATAATTGAAGCCTGGTACTAACAGCGATTCTACCCCGCCCCCTCTTCAACGCCATCTCCAGCTGCCAATACAAATAATCAATCGATCGCCCCGCTGCAAGCTCTCTCCAAAATGCTGCCGACAAAATTTGATGGACGCAAGCTGCTGGCAAATGTTCATCGCCAGGCCGCCAACACGGCCATTAATTATAAATAATGAAACCATTTTAGCGGCATGTCCACTCCCAGTTCGCAAGTCCGTCCACCAAGCAACATTTCGATTATATTCAGCCGCCGTCCCTATTTCCATCCCCGCTTTCATCACCCACCTCAAGGAACACTGTTACACGTTTTGAAAGAGGACGAGTCTTGTGTTATTCTCTCAAAAATATATTTTTGGTTCCGCCTCCCTGCGCGCCATTTTCTCTTTGTCCCTGACAGGCTGTTTTCACCGAGTTTGGCACACTCTCAGGTTGTCTGTACGCTTTGCGTGGGCAGTGGACCACGCCAGAAATCAACCATTCTGAATAACTTTGTCTTTCGCCGTGCGCTGCTTTGATGTATTATTACACAGTTGAATTCATTTCCTTCACTGCACTTCTCTCCTGCGCTCAATGCCTGCCCTTCTCCATCCTCTGCGTCGCTCCCTGCGCCGCCGCGCGCTGCTGGATGGCTTGCGCCGCCTTTTTGCGGTGCGCCTCCACTGCAGCAGCCGGCTCCACGTTGCCCGGCAGGTGGATGAACCTCACGGTGCGCCCCCGTACGTGCAGCGTGGCGGCGCTGCGCTGCGCCCCGTCCGCCGTCTTCACCGTCGCGTCCGACAACTGCAGGTTGAGCCCATCGTCCGCAGAGTCCAGCGTGCCCCTCACAATGGTGTCTCGTCGCAACTCCACCACGACTTTCACGCCCTCCAGCGACTGGACAAATGCAGCCAGCGTGGGCTGCCGGCGGTAGCTCATTGTTGCGGCTGGATACGGCGGTTAACTAGCACCGTGGGTTGGCTGCTTATATGCCCAATCAATGTCTACGCAGGGTCTAGTTCTCTCCAATTTTAAAGGGTGGCTGCTCTCACATCGATGTTGAACAATGCCCAGGCCAGCACGACGTTGTAGACGATGAACATCAGCGGAGAGGTCAGATTGTCGCGAACGTACTTCTTGCGGCCCCTGCGGGGCTTCGATCTCAGCTGGGAGAGGCTGTTGGCGGTGGCCAGCGGGGCTGCTGCTGCTGCAAAATTGTTTGAGAAAGCAGGAATGACGATGGTTTCAGAGCAAGGCTCTGCCTCGGGTGTGTCTGGGACAGCGGGCGGTGCTTCGGCTGCTTTCCTGCGCTCTGCTAGAGAGGCTTTGACCCGCAGCAACCACAGCAGGTCCTTGGGCAGCGGGAGGGGGGCGGTGGCGGTGGCAGTTGCGGACCTGGAGCAGCGCAGACGCTGGGTTAAGCGAATTGAGACATTGGAACAGTCATTTTCATCCATAAATGAAACTCACCGGTAGTAAGGAAACTTGTCTGTGATCGAGTTTTCAGGGATGAGGCCGAAATACGTGGTGCACAAAGACCAGACGGTGGTCACAGTCTGCACAGCTGAGCTCAGGGACGACTGCAGCAGCTCGGCGCTGTCGACGAGTTCAAATTTTAGATGTTGGCTGGAAGAGCTTGGATTAAATGGCCTTAGCTCAAGCTTTAGAGGCTGCAGGGGCTGTGCGCTCATCGAAATCTGAAATATACGTTTTGAAGAGGTGTACAAATTAAAATATAAAAAATAATAATGAAATTCAAACGCGAAGACTGGATCTGAAGTCTTGAGGAGGGTGGGGGGATATGAGAAATTCGAGCCGAACGACACTCTTTCACCCCACACACACAAATGCCAATTTTAATTTTACATTGAAGAAGTATCCTCCGCGCCGGGGCAATGCGATGCGAGCTTGCGCACCCCCAGTAATTCTTCGAAAATTTCTCTTGGCGGCTAGGACAACGACAGCCAGAGCCCACCGGCGCTCCAACATGACCATTGCAGCGAGTGCGCAGCCTGCAGGCGTCACGGAGACCCCTCAGCTCCTCAACTCCACCATGAACAGCAGCGCAGAGGGCCGCTCCGTCCCTCCTCAGCTGCTGTCAGTCGCCCCCATGATGGACTGGACAGACGTGTCTTACCGCCAGCTCGCTCGCCTGCTGTCTAGAAACGTGTGGCTCTACACCGAGATGGTGGTAGACTCAACGTTGATCCACAATGACGACCACGACCGATTCCTGTGGTACCCCCCAGAGCAGCACCCCATCGTGTGCCAGCTGGGAGGCAGCGACCCGGACAAGCTGGCGGCAGCGGCTGCCGCGGTGGCGAGCTATGGCTACGACGAGATCAACCTCAACTGCGGGTGCCCCAGCGAAAAAGTGGCTGGGAAAGGGTGCTTCGGCGCGGCGATGATGCTGCAGCCGGACCTGGTGGCGCAGTGCTGCGCGGCGGTGTCTGCGGCGGTGGAATACAAGACCCCGGTCACCGTGAAGTGCCGCATTGGCGTGGATGACGTCGACTCTTATGCAGCCTTGCACGGATTTGTGGCCGAGGTGTCCGCCCGGTCCCCCGTGCGACACTTCGTCGTGCACGCCCGAAAGTGTCTCCTTAGAGGTCTCAACCCCCACCAGAACCGCACCGTGCCGCCGCTGCGCTACGAGTGGGTGTGGGCGTTGAAGCGGGACTTCCCGCATCTTGATTTTTCGCTCAACGGCGGGGTCCTGACGCTGGAGGAGGCGACGGCGGCGCTGCGCATGCCCAGTGGCGAGGCTCCAGGGGGGCTGGAGGGGGTAATGATTGGGAGGGCGGCTTACCACGACCCGTGGCACACCCTGGCCAACGCCGACGTTGCCATCTTCGGGGCGGATTCGAACCCCGCCACAAGCCGGCGGCAGGTGCTGTGGGAGTACGCAAAATATGCGGACGCGGTAGTGGGGAGTAGGGAGGTGAAGGAGGACGGGCACAGGGTGCCCAGCGTGCGCTGCGTTTTTAAACCGCTGCTGGGGATGTTCCACAAGGAGCCGCGGGGGAAGCGTTGGCGGGCGGCGGTGGACGCCGCGCTGCGCAACGCTGGCAGCGTCAGCGAGGTGCTGGAGCAGACGCTGGGGGTGCTGCACCCGGAGACGCTGGACGAGCCGCCGGCAGCACTGCGAGAGGTGCCAGGGACGGCAGAGGCGTGCATGGAGCTGCTGGAGCACTACAACCTGCCGCTGCCGCCCAATCCGCTGCCGGTAGAGCGAACAGAGGAGGAGGCAGAGTTGGGAGTGCAGCGCCGTGAACTGACATTGAGATAGCCATAACAAACTGAATGACTTTGATTGATTTTTTACTAATAGAGGGTATTTGCATTTACTTAGTGGCGTTGATCATTTTTTTTCAATTTAAAGAACGTTAATCAGCATTTGCACCACACTCCCTGGAGGAATGAACGCTCTTCCGTCCTTCGCATGGCGCAATCTGCGTACCGTGCTGTCCCTGCGGTCGATGGGCAGTCAGTGACACAGGAACGACCACTGAGAACCGCTTGAAAGCTCTCTGCCATACTCATTGACCATCATATTTTTGAATCATTTCATGATGGAAATTCATATGCCCAATAAGCACCGAGGATAATTAAGCTCAGTCTTGATTCTCAACAAAAATAAGATTTAAAGAGACCCCAGGGGGAGAACGCCTATAGTAGGTGCACATGATGGAAAGTGTGAAATGCTTTCTTCCCTCCAATACTCCAATACTCGAGTAGTCTTTTGTTTTGATGTCTGTGCGCTCTTTCATTTACTCTGCCCATTTTTCACGGAGATCCTGGCAGCGACCACTCCGACACCTCCTTCAAACCATCCACCAACCGTTGTCCCACCCAACCCCAACTCATCTCGAAATAAAAAGGGCATCTCCACAATCTTGCGTTTTGGGATCCTGGTTGCTGCCACTTCAGATGGATATATGCTGTTGGCCTCTTGCTGCCCATCCTGGCTGGGGGGGGGCTTCGGCGACGTTGAGCGTCGGCTGAAATGTGACCAGCCTCGACAACCACCCCCGATCATGGGCTCGAATTTCCTTGCAAAAATACCTGTCTTCTCCGCAATGGGCATCGTCGGAATGCCAGGAGCGGCATTTTTTGTCCGGGCAGCCCGCGGTACGCCAGAGAAGAAGCAGCCTCGGCGCGACTTGGGGCTTTCCATCGCTGCCATCCGAGTTATTTTTTGGGGGCGCTGCCATGAATGCTGACGCCACTTTGTTTATAGCGCCCTTTTGAGCTGTCGGTCAAAAAAAATCTCGAAGAAAGCTGTGGACATGCAAGCGCAATTGTAACGAAGCTCGCGAGCTTGGTAGCAATTTATTAATTTAATTTTGTGAGTATCAAGCAACCCGCATTCGCGAGCGTCGCTTGAGAGGGGGGACTTTTGGAATTTCTATCAAAACTCGTTTTTTAAATTTTGTTTTTATTTCTCGAAACGCGCCGGTCATGTATTGTTTTTTTCCACAAAGCCGACCAATGACGATATTGTGAACGCTAGATGCGTGCGCCAAGCTTTTAGAATAGAAAAAAAAACTCTCTCAAAATGAATTTTTGATTTGATGGGCCGACGCCTCTCTGGTTAGTTTTCCTTCGCATCAGGCTGGGGCAAAAGGCGCTATGGACGGGGGCCATCTGTACTGCTTTCCGCTGTTGACGCAGAAGGACATTGAGGACAGCCCCTCCCGCCGGGAGGGCGTGACTTTTGAGGAAGAGATGACGCTCAAGAGAAGGGCAGGCACTGACATTTTCAGTGTAGCCAAACTTCTGACGCTGTGAGTGACTGACTGCTGTCTCTTGAGCCTCCTTTACATTCCACTGGATGCCTTGAAAAAGTGAGGACGCCTCCATCTCTCCCTCCCTCCCCCCTTTAGGTCTGCTGGGACAGCCGCAATTGCAGTCACACTATACGTCCGCTTTTTTGCGCTGAAGAGCTTGAAGAAAAACAAGCACTACGTAGGTGTCCCACCCCGTTCAATGGTTGGTTTTTCTTTTTATTCAATTTTTTTCTCGACTCTGCAGCTCATCGCGGCGACGGCCCTGATTCTGGCCGCCAAGATCAACGACGAGCACTGCAACATTTTGATGGTGATGTCCGAGATGCTGAAGGCATCCTACAATAAGAACAACCCTGAGGTCCGCAAAAAGCTGGCCGACCAAGCATTCCTCGACGACCTCTACGAAAAGTTCCAGGACGCCGAGCTGGCGATCATGATCACGCTGAAGTTCGATTTCAACGTGGACCCGCTGCATTCCACAGTGGTGAGGAGGGTGAAAGACATCCCCTACTTGAACCGCCTGGACCGCGTCTCTACCTTCCAGCAGTTGGTCCTCAAAGTGGTGGGCACCCTCATGAAAAATGACCCCACCATGGTGCTGATCTATAATCCCGAGGACATCTCGCTCGCCGTGGTCCAGCTATATTTCAAAACGCGGGCGCCCTCGTCGGACGATCCAAAGGAGCCGGCGCCGGGCAAGGGGGGGGAGCCGTGGTACGTGCAGGAGGGGCTGTCGCAGGAGAAGTTCCGCGAGATCTACTCGCGCCTCAAAAAACTGTTTAAGGACCCCGGGCCCGCCCACCCTGCTGACAGTGCAGCCACCGACACCGCGTCCGCCATTACAGCAGCGACGCTGACCCCCAGGCAGCCGAAGGTAAAACACGCGGCGGTAGCTGCAGTACCACCACCACCATCACTACCAGCGGGATCCAGTGGAGGAGGAGAGAGGGAAGCGCCCAGCATGCCGCCTGCCCAGCAGATGCCGCCGCTGCCGCAGCGGGTAGAACAGGCGCAGCCGGCGCCAATTGTGCCGGCGCCGGCGCCGGCGCCGGCGCCGCCGAGGCTGGAGCAGAAGAGGAAGGCGCCGGGCGGCGACGGCAGGCAGCCGGTGTGGGGGGCGCCAGAGCTGCCGCTGCCGCAATTGGCAGCAGCAGCCAAGCGGCCGCGGGTGGGGGAACCTGCTGCAGGCGGCATGTCAGTCCTGCAGCTGGGCGCCGTAGCCCCTCCCATACGCTGGCCCTCTCACTACCCGCCCCCGTACTCTGGGCCCACAGCTCGTCCTGCTGCGCCTGTTGCGGTTCCCCTGCCGCCGCCAGCGCCTGCCGCTGAGGCCAGCGAAAGCGAGCTGGAGGAGGGCGAAATCGAGGAGGGAGAAATCCAATAGATGAATGAAAGAATATATACGATTACATTATGCGATGAGTGGTCAGATCAGTACTTTGTTTCCCTTTTAAGCACTCTAGTTTTTACATGATTTCTCTCTCTCCTAAACCCCTTCATTCCGCTATTCGATTCTTCAAAGTTTTGTGTGACAGCTCACGGGCTGGGCCATGGGAGCGCCGCGTCCTTGACCGGCACTCCCCCCCACACCAGCGGCATTCTGTCCTTGAGCAGCGCCCTCAGTGCATGGATGTCAACAACGACGTCGACGTGAGTATGAGCCTCCGTGCACTCCTCAGTGTCGCACTGCAACAAAAAATAAACAAAACTATAAATAAACTTCAAAACGAAATCGATTTATCTAATAACGTTTAAGCTATAAGCACAAATCAAGGCAGTACTACTCAATTATTTGCTTATTTATAGATTGTTTTTTTTCCGCTCACCTTTTCTCCAGCCCACTCCTCGCCGCCAAACCGCTGCTCGTCCCTCGGGTTAATGTAGCTGCAGTGCTCGGGGCGCACCGCACGCCACGCGTAGTGATGGATGTCCCCCATGGCGTCGCTCTGCACCTTGAACGACTGATCCAGGTTGGACCACACCCAGTTACGGTGAATGAGCTCAACAACAGCAGCTCCAGGGGGCAAAAACACCGCGTTTGCCAGCGCTGAGGTATGCACCGACACCAGCACCCCCGTGCCCGCCATCAGCGCCAGCTGCTCTGCAAAAGGGGTCTCGTTTGTGAGCTCGGTAACTTTCACGGGCGCAAACTCCCGCAGCGCCTTTATGACCAAGTCTTCGTTCAAAATGCGGCGGTTTGAAGACTTTCGGAAGAGGGTGATTCTGTGGGGGGGGGCGGCGGAGGACGGAGGGGGTTGCATGTGGTGCAGGCGGTAGGCTCGTGAGCGGAAGGTTGCAGCGTCCTCTTGCGTCGCTGCCACTCTGTCGCCGTCGGTGAACGTGTCCTTCACCACCAGCACGTGCTCAAAGCACACCCACGCAGAGTCTGGCACGCCCTCCAGCTGGTGCCCTGCGGGCAAAGAAAAAAAGGTGTCATTTTTATAATTCTTTCGTTAATAACAAAAAAAGCAGCCGAAGAACGGGCCAGCTGTGACACTAAGGTAAGTTATTTCAAAGATTAAAAATGTACATCAAACCTACCGATTTGTTCCCACACGGAGGGCTGCTCCTTTTGAAAAATAATCGGAGGCAGTGCCCCGTCGGCGGCAATCCCCAGCGCCGCCCCCAGCGCTGCTCGCACCCACTCCATGATGTGCGTGCGCTTCAGATGCAGCAGCATCACGCGGGCGGGCTCGGCAGGGAAGTTTCCCTTTTCCTCGCGCAGGGCACTCACCAGCGGCATCAAGTGTTCAAGCCAGTGCCCGATGGCAGTCTGGAGGGGGGGTTAGAGAGATTCAGGCACAGTGAAGCGGTGCGAAATATTAAGGAAAGGGGGATGATAACATTATGCATGGGATCTTACTGGGTGAATGAAGTAAAGAAAGTCGATGAGGACAGTGCCCCCTGTGGCCACTCTAGCGTCCACTTGAGCGGGAAAAGCAGCCGCGCTGCGCACTATCAGCGGTCTTAAGACAATATCACGGGTGATAGTCACGGGATCCTGCCGAATTACCAACAAAAACGAGTTGAAATGAGGGGAAGCAGGGGCAGTTGCAGCGAAAATAACGTTTGTAACAATAAAAAAACCAAGCACAAGTGGAAGGCTGCATCTCACGTTGAAAGTCTCTTTGTCAGACAAGATGAAAAATTTTCCTTGGTTCATCCACAGGTTGCGAAACACGCAGTGCCGCGCGGTGCAGCGCATGCTGGTGCGCGCGCTGTCGCCGCTCCACCGCCAATCCGCCGGCGGCGGAGGCAGGTCCAGTCGACACGCAGCAGGCTGTTCTTCCCTCCTCCATTTTACTGCCGTCTCGTTCCAGTACTCATACTCCCGCACGTCCCAAAAACCAGGCTGCAGTGCTACAGGAGCATCCCGCCACCGGCAGCCCTCAGGGAAGTACCCAGCTGCTTTTGTAGACGGGCCTTCGGGGCGTAATAAATTCGCCCATTTCCGAATGTATGGCGCAGTTGCATCCCACTTGGCAGCAGCGATGGCCAGCAGGGCCACGCTGACCACCGCCAGCAGCGACGGTGGTTGAAGGCTGGCTGGTCTGGACTGCTTCGTTCTTTTGGCAATTTTAGAGGCCATGGAGCCGCTTTTGAACGCTTGCGGGTCACCAGGCAAGTTGGGTGTGGTTGATTGATTTAAAATTGTGAAAATGTATTGCCTGGTGAGCCCGCATCGTCATTCTTGCAGCTGCACAACAATCAGTGGTATTTAAGATTTTTTTAAAGATGTACTACCCCCAGATTGCCCAACAAACTTGATCATCAATACTTTTTCTTCAATATTTGTAAACGCCGCCTCGCTGCAGCTCTCGTCAAATTATCACGCTGTAAAAATTAGTTTCGCTAAGGAGGTCTTGGACCAGGGGACATCGCCCCGCTGCCCGGTGATTGGCTCTCTCCAGACCTCCCTTAATAATGACATTGTTTTTATCACTCGCGGGCCAGTCGATGCTCACCCCTCCCCGTGGACTATCCCAGCGCAATGGAAGCGTGCACATCTTTCGCAAATTATTGCCGAGCGCCCCTCAATTGGCTTCCCAAACAGTCCACCACCACCGCAGCCTCTTCAGCCGCCACATCCGAGCTGCTGCGCTGGAGGAGGCGCCTGCGCCACTCCCCAGCCCCCCTCTAAACCCCACTTGGGGTGCTGATGACCAGGTCAACATGGTAATGAAGTTTGGGGGGTCCTCAGTGGCAACAGCAGAGCGTATGTTTGAGGTGGCCCAAATTGCGCTGGCATTTCCTGGCACCTACCCCTGCCTGGTGCTGTCGGCGATGGGTAAGACCACAAACCTGCTGCTCAAAGCGGGAGACGAGGCGCTCAAGACCCCTCCCGGCAGCATCCCCTCGCTGGCCCCGCTGCGGGCGATCAAGGAGCTGCACCGCATGACCGCAGACAAGCTGGGGGTGGACGCGGAGGCGCGGGAGGAGGTGGAGGTGCTGCTGACGCAGCTGGCGCAGCTGCTGGTGGGGATTTCCATCATGCAGGATCTGACGCCCCGAGCCAAAGACAGCCTGGTTTCGTTCGGGGAGCGGCTGTCCACCCGCCTGTTTGCCGCGTACCTGCGCTCCCGGGGGGTTCCTGCCCGTCAGCATGACGCGTTCACCATCGGCGTCATCACCAACGACAATTTTACTTCGGCAGGTGGGAAAATCATTACTACAAACAAGCAAAATAACTATAGTCCACTCTGTTTTCAGCATGTATTCGTTACTTGCTGCCATGCATATATTTACGAGTCGCAACCTCGCTTTATTACTCTTCCCCACATCCATGCTTCTCCCCCTTCAGACATCGACTACGAGTCCACGATGCCTGCGCTGCGCGAATCCCTCACCCGCCGCCCAGGCCAGCCCGCCGAGCTGCCCGTGGTGACCGGCTTCTTGGGGCGGGGCCGGCAGACGGGGGCCATCACCACTCTGGGCCGCGGCGGCAGCGACCTCACGTGCACCCTGCTCGGCGCAGCGCTGGGGCTGCCCGAGGTTCAGGTGTGGAAGGACGTGGACGGGGTGCTCACCAGCGACCCCCGTGTAGTGGACGGCGCCCGCCCTGTGGAGCGGCTCACCTTCGAGGAAGCCACCGAGCTGGCTTTCTTCGGCGCCACGGTGCTGCACCCGGCGGCCATGCAGCCCGCGGCAGAGCGCGGCGACATGGGCGTGCGGGTGAAAAACAGCTACAACACCACCGCGCCGGGCACCCTGATCACGGCGCAGCGGGATATGTCCGACGCACTGGTGACCTCGATTGTGTTGAAGCAGTCGGTTACCATGGTGGACATTGGGTCCACCCGCATGCTGGGGCAGTTTGGGTTCTTGGGCCGCGTGTTTGGGGTGTTTGCGGAGCAGAAGCTGTCGGTTGACGTGGTGGCGACCAGCGAGGTTTCCATTTCACTGACACTGGACCCAGCAAAGACGCTGTGGGAGCGAGACCTAATCGATGAGGAGCTGCACGGGCTGATGGAGGCGTTTGAAGGGTGGGCCAACGCGTCGTACCGCCGAGGGATGTCGATTTTGTCGCTGATTTGCAATGTGCAGCGGACGTCGGAAATTTTGGAGCGAGTGTTCAGGGTGCTGGGCAGGGAGGGGGTGACGGTGCAGATGATGAGCCAGGGGGCCAGCAAGACCAACATCTCGCTGATTGTGCGCGACGAGGAGGCCAAGCACGCGCTCAGGAGTCTGCACGCCGAGTTTTTCGGAGAGAGCTAAATCCCCGACATTTTTATTTTAAATACTCGTGAACTGATATATATATATATAAATTTTTTATTACTGGTTTATAAAATGTTGAACTGCAGTTACTTGAATTTGGGTATAGTAAAGATGAAGTTCAAAGGAGAACACAAAGGGAAAAAACGTTCGACCGCTGTGCCGCATAAACACCGCAATAAAACAACGCAACTGCCCGCCAAGCTGAAAGAGGCAGAGATTGGGTAGCCTGGTTACTAATCAACTATGCAGTATGGTGAAGGTCGTAATCCAAATAAGCTGCAGTTCAGTTTTGAAGGGAAGGGAGGTTGATTATTGTTTTATCATTGTATTTGATTTTGGTCCGTCAACTGGAAAAGTAATTATGCACTTTCGCAACGCCCCATTAACTCACCATGAACAGTGGCAACGACTGTCCAAAGCCCTCCATTGCGAGCGTAGGCGCGCCGGGGTTGCTTGAAGCGTTGGTCCCTTCAATTCCCTCTTGGTCAACCTCTTGCCAGTTCAGCCACGCTGTGACGCTCAAAAAATTAATGACAAGGAAGGCCAAGAACCAGGGGAAGCCCTGCAGACCAGCCGTACCCCAGGCCGTCCCGCAAGCCGTGGCCACCAGCAGCCGCAGCGCAAACACTGCGTCAAAAGTCTCCTCCCGCCGCCACTGCCGCTGCGGCGTGGACATCTTTCGGAGCAGCGCTGCGTTTATTCCCATGACTGGTTCCGTGTCTGTGTTTATGGGATTGGGTAGCTGAGAGGGCAAGGATGAGTTATAGGGGAATACAAAATAAAACTTGTAATTTGATCAGTTGATGGAAGCGATTATTTTCAAAGGCACGCTCAACGTATGCCAAGATGGTGTTGAATGTTATCAATTGCACGGAATAAGGCCCCTGCAATTCGTCAGGGCTGTGAAAACGCATAAAAACTGATTTCTTTTGCACACAAAAATTGAACTGCAATTTGCTGCAAACGCAGAATAATAACAAAAGTTTATTATTTTTATATCATAATTATTCCCATAGCAGGCGATGGTACCTCTTCAGCGCGCTCCAGCTGCTTTGGTGCTCATAACTTTCAACTGAGCATATAAATTTTGCGACTTTGGGGGTCTCGCGGGAATGGGCATCAGCGGGCTGCTGCCGCAGCTCAAGAGCATCACCAAACGACGACATCTGGAGCACTACCGCGGCAAAACGGTGGCCATCGACTCCTACTGCCTCCTGCACAAGGGGGCCTACAGCTGCGCTCGTGAGCTGGTGGAGGGTGAGCCCACCGACAAGGCCATAAACTACTGCCTGGGCCGCGTCGAGATGATGATCAACCACGGCGTGGTCCCCTATGTCGTGTTTGACGGCGGCCCGTTGCCCAACAAGGCTTCGGAAGAGGCGACACGGCGACGTAACCGGGAAGAGAATCGCGAGCGCGCGCGCGCGCTGTGGCGCCAGGGCAACCGCGTGGCTGCCAACGAGGCCTACCAAAAGGCAGTTGACATCACCCCCGAGATGGCTCACGACCTGCAGATGGCGCTAAAGCAGCGGGGCATTCAGTTCCTGGTGGCGCCCTACGAGGCGGATGCGCAGATGGCCTACCTGGCTCTCAACGGGCTGGTGGACGTGGTGGCTACTGAGGACTCGGATCTTCTGGCGTACGGCTGCCCCACGGTGAGAAAGAAAAATGCAGAATTTGTTTTAGCGGGAAATTCTTGTTAATTTCCGTGTTTGATCCTCGTTTCCCCCTCATTCGAGCACTTAAGGTGCTGTTCAAAGTGGACTGGCGGGGCGACGGCGACGAGATCTCGCTGGCCGACCTCCCGGAGTGCCGGGAGCTCTCCTTTGCGGGATGGACGCACGATCTGTTCCAGCAGATGTGCGTGGCAGCAGGGTGCGACTTCGTCAAGGGAATCAGCGGCATCGGCATCAAGCGGGCCCACGCCCATATCCGCCGCACCAGGGACTGGCTCAGAGCGGTCAGGGCGCTGCGGTTCGACGGCATCCAAGCGCCCCCCGGGTACGACCTCGCCTTCCAGCGCGCGCTGTGCACGTTCCGCCACCAGCGGGTATACTGCCCTCGGCGGCGCGAGGTCGTGTTTTTGCACCCCCTGGAGGAGGGGGGAGGGGGGCTGGCTGCGGCAGGGAGCGAAGAGGACGCCGCAGACCTGTCGTTCCTGGGGGCGCCGCTGCCGGTGCACCTGGCGCAGGGCATCGCAGAGGGGAGGGTCCACCCGACGACCTACCTGCCGTTTACAGAGCGACAGAAGCAGCCTCCCCCGCAGCTGCAGCCTGGCGCTGGTGGTACTAGCAGGGGTGGTGCAGCGGCGTCTAATTCGGGCCCCCTGGATAGATTTTTAGCGGATCCATTCGCTCCGGACGCTCCGCCACCGGTGGTGAGCGAGGAGGCACGGCGGCACTTCAAGAAACCCCGCACGGCGGGCGATGGGGGCTCCCAGCCCCCCGATGACGACGCAGCAAGGTCCCAGCCACAGCTAGAGGCGCAGATGCAGGGGCGGCCACGTTCGGTTGCGGCTGACACCGCTCATCGATTCTTTCCTCGGCAGACCGGCAGCGGGCCTGAGCGAGTGGGGCTGGGACTGGCGCCTCCCAGCAGCGGTGGGATCGGGGTGGAGCAAGAGCTGCTCACCACCCTGAAAGCTGCGCTGCAGGCGAGGGACCGTAGCGACAGGGCGTCCCTGCTGATGCTGCCGCCCAAACCAGCTGCAGCTCCCATCGATGCCGCTCCACTACCACAACAAAAACAGCAGCAGCAGCAGCAGCAGCAGCAGCAGCAGCAGCAGCAGCAGCAGCAGCAGCAGCAGCAGCAGCAGCACAGGTACGAGGCGCCACCCGCAATCGACCCGCTGTGGCGGCCACGGGCCTGCGCAGAAGGAGAAGTGGCTGCAGATGCCATTGCAGCGGGTCTGCCGCTGCCGCCAGGCTGCGTCATGGCCTCCCCGCTGGGAATGGGCCTGGACAACGTGCCTGGTGTGACTCCTGGGTTCTATGCGTGCACCACGGCGCAGAAGGGGTCTCCCAGTGGGGCGGAAAGGCGGAGCGGAGACGGAGCAGAAGCGGAAGGCAGCTTGGAGGGGGCAAAGAAGCTGCAGTTTCATAACGGGACCACCCCCATGCAGCGCGTCACAGAGAACACCGACAACGCTGGCGCGGGCGGCGGTGGTGGGAGCGGGAAAAAATTGCTGCGCGCTGTGGACCTCAGTCACCTGCCAGGGTTGGCTGCTGAAGCGGCGAATGCGGTGCAGGCGGCGGCGGAGGGGCTGGAGAGGCAGAGGGCCGGGTCTTTGAGGCAGCAGCGCGGCAGCCAGGAGGAGGCGGGGAAGCCTCGGCGGCCAGCAGCAGGGACGTTTGTTCCGCCGCGGAAACAGGCCAGCAGCGGGCAGCTGCATGCGGGAGACGGCGGAGAGTCGACTTTTGCCAAATTTGCTTGCAAAAAGTGAAAATGTATTTTTGTTATATATTGGTCCATGCAGGCTGCCTTCCTCAACGATGGAGGCGCCGAACTAGCCGCACAATCAATACATAATTATTTCTCGGCGTTTTTCTCGAACGAGGTGTCAGTCAGCTACCTTTTCATCATCAATTTCGGAGTATTTTCTCAATTTTCCGAGTAATTTGATTTTCGATTTCAGGATTTTCCGTAGCTCGATCGCCCTTTAACCAGCCCTAACCCGGCAATCAACACCGCCAACAAGAATCAAAATGGAAAATGCAGCTGTTGAGCCCCTCGCTGTGGCCTACGACCCCATCACTGGCGTGCCAGCGGAGTTCAACGAGTTCCTGCCCAAGGACTGCGAGGAGTACAAAAAGTGGCAGGCGGCACAATCAGGCGAGGAAGCAGCGGAAGCGGTGGCGGGATTGACGGTGTCCGACGGCGGCGCGGCTGCTCCTGCCACCGAGCCCGAGAAGAAGAGCTCAAGCAAGAAGAAGAAGGGGGTGCCCATGGTGGTGCTGGAGCGCAACACCCGCAACAAGAAGAAGTGCATCACCACCATAGCTGGCTTGGACGCGTTTGGGGTCAAGCTGGCGGAAGCTTCCAAGTTGTTTGGCAAGAAATTTGCGTCAGGGGCGTCAGTGACCAAAAATGCTGAAGGCAAGGAGCACATCGACGTGCAAGGCGACTGCCTGGACCCCGCCGTGGACCTGATTCTCAAGCAGTACAAGACGGTGCAGCGGTCCGACATATACCACATCGAGAACAAGAAGAAAGAGCGATACTTCACCGACGAGTGATAAGTATAAAGAATGACGTGCTGTACTCAATTTCTGGACGGTTTAAGTTGGTGTAAAGCCGGTGAAGTTGAGAGGAGAAGATACTGAGTGTTACACGATGCACAATAGTATGTATATATTCTTAGTAGCATGGTAGTGTTGGGATTAATTGGTACGGCATTCACGGGTACTCTGTGTTGGTGTTGCCCTCGGGAGCGTCCCTCGGGTTGGATGCCTGGCGACGCCTAATCATGTTGGCCGGCAGGCGCTGCAGGGGAGGGGGGCCGCCCTGCGCAGAGGCAGGGGGCCTTCCCCTGCCTCTAGACACGCGAGAAGCCCCGCTGTCGGCAGGCGATGGCAATGCTTGCCTGGCGGCTGTCGCCCTGCTGCTGCCCTCTTCCCCGCTCGATTCCGACCCTTCGTCAGAGCTTTCTTCGCTCGCGGTCGCGCCCAGCTCCTCCACCTCGCCCCCCCGCCCCGCGAAGAGAAGGTCACGCTCTCGCTGGTTCTGGCGTGCTCGCCGATCTTCAAAGGCCGCAGCCACAGCCGCAGCCTCGTCCACGCTGACACGGTCCGTACGACGCCTGGAGGAGGCGTTGGCCACTGCCCCAGCCCTGCAAGTCATTAATTAAATTTTAAATGTGTTGCTAATTTTTCAAGGGTTGCTTTTCATTGTAATTCCAACCAACTACAACTAACCTGGGGTCCTGCTCGTGCACAATCACTACAACTTCCGGTCTGCGGTTGTTAAACTGCTTGCAGCACCGCCGCAGCGAGTCTCCTACGACTCTCTCCACAGCACTCAAAGTGGCATCGCCAGGCAGCTTCGCCACAGCAGCGTCCGCCGCAGTGTGGAGCTGTTCCAGCAGGCGGCCGTTGTCAGTCCACATCGCGCGCGTTGTGATGCGGATCTTGGCCCTCAGGCGGCGCCTAGAGGCGGCCTGCGCCGCCGCCGCTTGCGCAGCGCCGTCACCGCCACTGGCAGCCGCCGCAGCGGCCGACGCCACAACCGCCATGTCCCGCACCACGTCAATCGCCGACACCACGATGCCCTCCACCGCGAGCTGCTGCCTCTGCTCCAGGCCCATCTCACTGGCTGTCCCCGTCCCCTTGTTGCCGTCGTTGTAAAAATTCACCAGCTTGGCCTCGCCCAGTAGCGACATCGAGCCCGTGGAGTATGTGCGCTTGTTGCGCCGCTCGTACACCCCTAGCATCTGCCCGTTGCGAATGACAGAGGTGTTCTGGATGCCATTTTCACGGCCCAGCTGGGCGTGGGAGCACAGGAACGCGTACTCACCGTGAACCGGCAAGAAGTGCTGGGGCTTCACCGCCCGCAGCGCCTCCTCCAGCTCCCCGCGGTAAGCATGCCCAGAGGTGTGCAGCCCCTCGTCCCTGCCCATCGCAATCTCCGGGCCCAGCTCAGCGATTTTATTCATCATCTGCACCACCTTGGTGTCGTTACCAGGGATTATCTTGGCAGAGTACAGCAGCAGGTCGGAGGGGCGCAGCTTCAGCAGGTGGGAGGCCTCGCGGGCGGCCAGGGACAGCGCCGCCCGGGGCTCACCTTGGCTGCCGGTGGTAACGATCAGCAGCTCGTTAGGGTCCATGTCGTCAATGGCAGTGGACGGCACCAGGTCACGCGGGTCCAGGGGCGCCCTGCCCTCGCGGTAGGCCGCCTCCAGGTAGGTGTTCAAGCTCATGCCGACGAAGCAGATTTTACGCCCCGCGGCATCGGCGGCCTTCTTCACCGACGCCAGGCGGTGCAAGTTGGACGCGAACTGGGTGGTGATGACCCGGCCCTTGCCTTGGTGCCCCGCCACGCGCTTGATCAGAGCCTCTTCCACGCTCTTCTCGCTGGTGGTGCGCCCGGGGGACAGCACGTTGGTGGAGTCCGACATGAACAGCGTCACCCCCTCCCGCCCCAGCTCCTCGAAGTACTCCCGGTCGAAGTTGTCGCCGTCCACGGGGGTTTCGTCGATCTTCCAGTCCCCGGTGTGCACGATGGTGCCGTGCTCGGAGCGCAGCACCAGGCCGCAGCAGTCGGGGATGGAGTGCGTCACCCGCAGCGCCTCCGCCTCGAAGGGCCCCAGCGAGAACCGGGTGCGCATCTGCAGCGTCTTCATGCGGCTGGGTTCCCACAGGTTAAATTCCATGAGGCGGCGCTTGATGAGCTGCATCGCCATGCCGCCAGCGTAGATCGGGGTGCCAGGGTCCAGCGCAGGCACCACCCACGGCAGCGCCCCGATGTGATCCTCGTGGCCGTGGGTGATGATCACAGCTTCGATGCGGTCCCGCCACTGCGCCAGAAACGAGGTGTCTGGGAGGATCTTCTGCATGCCCAGGTCAGAGAAGTCGGGAAACATGAGCCCCGCGTCGATTAGAATGTAGCGGTCGTAGATTCCAACCAGCATGCAGTTCATGCCGATTTCGCCGAGCCCGCCGATGGGCAGCACACGAATGGGGGGCCCCTCGCCGGAGGGCGGCCCTGGGAAGCGGCGCTTGAAGCTGGTGTTCAGGGCAGACCCCAAGTGGTCCTCGCCGTCGCTGCGCACGGTCAGCCGGGGGCGTGAGTTGCCCCTGCCGCCGCCTCGACCTGCGCGAAAAAAGTTGGGGCTCTCACGGTAAATATTGGCCTTTGCTGCGCAAATTCTACTGCACGCATTGCTGTCGAGATTAGTACAGCAGCCGCGCCGGGTTGGCGAGTGTTTGCTAGTAAAAAGAGGCAAAAAATGTAAAGGTTTGATTGTTGACATGGCAGCTTTCGAAACGAGCCACAAGATAAGAAAACTCGCCTCTGCCGCCGCCGCCACCTCCTCGAGCCACTGGCGCCGTAAATGTGCGTCCTTGGCGGGGAGTGAAGCGCTGAGAGCGTGATCTGAGGCCCTCAAGCTCCATCTCCCCACCAAAGATCGAGGACCGACTAAGTAAGCCGCCAGTCATTTTGTGTCGATAATAAAATGAAGCAAATTGTGTCGATAAGTAACGAATACACGAAAAGATATCGAAATACGCTCAATTTTGTGTCGGCAAAAAATAAAATTGGTTTTTTTTTTTTCAATTCGCCGACCTTTGCTTGTTGATTTCGTGCGAATTGGATTTGCACACAAACCTGCAATATAATATGATTAATGCGAGAACTCAAAAGGCCGCACCATAAATTTTAAGGCGGCCAAAGCTGGGCAGGTGGAAAATGAGCAACAGCACCCCTCATGCCCACTTCATTCTCAATTGATAATGGTTTTCTCTACGGTAGTAAACATCTCTTTCAAATGCACCTATGTCCCTCCTGCGTCCGTCCAATTTCTCTTCCTGCATGCCAGTTGTCTTTGAGGAACCACCGGCGTTCAATAAATTATATTTACAGCAACAATTCAAGCCAACTTGGGGATAATTCAGCCTGCCAGGAGTTATCAGCGGAAAGACCTGTTTGCGGCTTGGGTTTACGTAGAGAATGAAAGAGAAGAAGGCTCAGAGCCACAAGGAACGCGCTTAGGGAACCCTTCATCAATAACAGGGGGGGAAAACTTAATCAATTATCAAGCCAATCTTGCCATGGGCTCAGGCTGCAAGCCCTGCCAGCACCCTACGGTCCTCCCCACCATACAGCTTCTTTTACGGACTAGCTGGTACGTGAAGCAGGGTAGCTTCCCCACAAAGCACACCGTGGCGCCATCGGCCGGCATTGCCGCCCCCATTGATGCCATTGATGGGGGGGGGGGGGGGGGGGTATCCAGAGGCGGTGCAGCTCTCTCTCCATTCCGACCAGCCACTTATTGGAAACACCTGCTGAATTTCAGCAGAGACGAGGCACAAATGAGCCTCCTCAGGAGCTGCTTGTTGTTTTGGCATCTCTCGATTTCTGCAGCGCCACAGGGCCCATGAAACGCACCAGGTCCAGCCCCAATGCTGAGAAATTCAGCACCTTCAAGCTGATCCACACCGTGATCAGGTCTTCACCAGCTGCAGCCGCGATGAACAGCGCTGACAGGGAAAGGGCGGAGGAGGCAGCTGCGCGCATGGCCACCCATCTGGTGTCTGCTGCCCCCAGAATGCCGCCCTCGAGGGTGATCCCTATCGCATCCAAAGGCTGCAATGATGTTTATTGAAAGGGGGATAGTCAGTACAATTTTTTTCTTCTTTTTTTTCTTCGTAGTTCAAATAAAAACATATTTTGAGGTTTACCATGTAGCAGAGGAGGAAGGGCAGCACGGCGCGCACGTCGGCAGCCACCGTGGCGTCAGAGGTGAACGCTCTCGGCAGCGCCGGCCCCACAATCAGCAGCACGATGACCATCGGGACGCTCACTCCCACAGCCAGTTGGCAAATGCGCTCCAGCAGGGAGGCAGCCTTGTCCATGCCCGCCCGTCGTTGCGCCTCGCCCAGAGCGCTAGCCACCATGGAGTGGGCGGTCGCATTGAACGCCAGGAACGCTTGCAGCCAAAATCCCGACAGTTGGCGCAGCACTGTATGCGCTGCCAAGGCGTCGGGCCCCAGTGAAGTGGCAAACGACGTGGCTGCGAGCATGGGGGACAGCGCCGCCACGCTGCCGATGGCGAGGCTGGGCATCATCCGAAAGTAAGGCAGCGCTGCAGCGGGCTTGGGAACCACAAAAAGGTCTTTTACGTCGAATTCTCCCGCCTTTACCAGCCACCCAATGATGGCCGCAGCTCCTAGCCACTGTGACACCGCTGCTGCCGCACCTGCGCCCTCCACATGCAGCCCCAGGCCCAGCACTAGTATAACATCGAGAATCGTTAACACTAAGCCATACGCCGCTGATCCCACCAGCGGTGCAGCCATATTTTTGTGCCCTCGTGCTGCCCCTATAGCTACCATCATGACCAGCGCCGCAGGGATGCCCCAGGCGCGCGTTCTGAGGTACCTGGAAGCGAGCTCAGCAACGTGGCCGTCAGAGGACAGCATGCCCAACACGCTGGGCGCCGCCGCCCAAACCACCGCCTGCAGCACCAGCCCAACCAGCGCCGCCACCCACATCCCGCGCGCAGCCGCCCTGGAGGCCCCTCGGCGATCGCCGCTGCCGACAGCGGCAGCAACTTGCGGGGTGGTGGCAAACACGAAGGCAGCGAAGAATCCCAGCGAGAACTGGAAAATGACGGTGCCGAAGCCCACTGCGCCCAGCTCCGACACTCCCAGCTGCCCCACAACTGCTGTTTCAACCGACATCTGGACGGGCTCCAGCACGAGAGCGACGATGGAGGGGGCCACCAACGACCAAATCTCGCGATCAAAGGGGGCCCACAGCGGCACCCAGGGCTTGAGGAAGAGGGAGCCTGTGCGGCGGTAGAAGGTGCGGGCGGTGCGGACGCTGGCAGCTGCGTCTGCCGAAGCGTCTGCATTATTTGATTATAGCAGTTATTGCGTTGAGGAAAGATGGGAAAACGAACGAAGGGTGAATATGAATATCCATGTGCCAGCAGTTCTCTCTCACCGAGGTCCAGCAGCGGTGTTGCTGGCGTCACCTCGCCGGGGGCCTTTTCCCGCTGCAGAACGCTGGCCTGCTTGCGCGTCAGCACCATTTTCGAGCTTAGATTTCTTGATGGTGTTCTTAAGATCTTCAAAGAGCGTTTAGGAGGCAAACAGGCCGTAGTCAATGCAAACATATTTTTCGTGTCCCCATTCCTCGGGCAGTCTCGGAGGGTTTCGAGTGTGCCCTGTTTGAGTTTTAATCAAAAACTATAAAGAATACATGGGCCTCTGCCCTCTGGTTGGCCAGTTTTTGCCTCTCTTGTTGTCAGCCGTTTTAAAATTTGCAAGAGCTGTCACACGTGAATTCTGCGTCGTCGCTTCGTGTGTGGCGTGTGGCGGCGAATTAAAAAACTGGCGCTGTTGAATTAACCTATGCCATGGGACGCTGCTGACCATCTTCTGGCTCGGCAATGCATAATGGGAAACGTTTCTCTTCTCTGCCGCGTGCTTTCCGCTTGCCAAGCTTTCATGCTGCGCTCGTTATAATGTTTTGTGTTACAATCAAAGTTGTGATTAAAGAAAAAGAGGAGAAGCAGTCAAACCATGCACAAAAACTGACGCTCTCATAGCGGCGCGGAATGTCAGTCAGGTCTTGGTAGTAGATTTTGCCGTAGTCAATTAAACAAACACGTGTAGAATACAGCCTTCCGTAGAACAAACAAAGAAGCACAAAAAGAAACGAAAAGAGGGGCTAAATTTGGTCAGTAGAAGAGTCATCAATTCAAATTTAATTTCGTCACGTCAAACCGTAGTTGGGAGCATCCTCAAACTCTAACCAGAGCTGCTCTACAACATTCTCTAGACCCACTGTTACGTTATGTTATTTCCACTGGACCCCGTCCTTTTTGGCCCCCGTCCCACGTCAAAGCAGCCTCAGCTGCAAAAAATGCCAGATGCCGCCTGCTCTAACTCACGGCGAAGGCGCACTGGGTTTCAGCTCCTTGTACTTGTCTTTGCAGCCCTGTTTGGGAAATCCCAGGGTGTCAGCCACCCTGCTCCACTTGAACTTTGACTTGCCGGTGCGCTGTTTGCGGAAGGCCTCATCCTCGCACAGCCTCACCAGGATGTCCTTCAGCTCCTGGGTCCACCCATCGGAGACCTCAGCGTCCTCCTCCTTCTTCTTCTTCTTCTTGGGCTTCTTGGCAGCGGGCTCGGCGTCGCCGGCGGGCGCCTCCTTCTTCTTCTTCTGGCCGCCTCCCTCCTTCTTCTCCGCATCGTCCTCCCCGCCGTTCTTCTCCTTCTCCGCCTTCTCTGCGTCTTTCTGCTCCTTGGTCTTCACCCCGGGCGCCTCGCGGTCGGTCATCATCTTGTACATGCGGTGGAGGGGGGCGGTGCCGGAGAAACCTGGAAACATAGTTCAGTGCGATATTACGAGCGAGCAATGGGGAGAATCGAAATAATGGATCACTAAATGCTGAAAGAGGCAAAGACCATGAAGACCAAAGAGAGGAAACAGGGGACAAATGTGAGAAATATGTCTGGTACGGGGAATGTATGAATTCCGCATATAATGCTTTCGTATCTTTATCTTCGGGGATGTTTAAGCTCCCAGAGATGCATTCCGCTCGTCTGCACTCCATCACTCACCAAAGTGGCGCGACATGGCAGACCAGTTGGGGTGGCCCTGGTGGTGGGCCTCCTTGCCGAGAATGGTCTCGCGGAAGGCAGCATCGTCCACCATCTTCACCAGCTCCTCCTTGGAGTCGTCGGTCCAGTGTGTGCGGGGCTTGCCCTCGGGGTCCTTGAGCGCCCTGGCCGCCTTTTTGGAGGGCAGCTTGCCAGAGGCCAGTTTCCCCCACAGCTGGCCCGTGGGGCGGGGCAGGGACTTGGCCAGCTCGGCGATCTGGTACAGGGCAGCGGGGGTGGGCACCTCGTGCTCCCCCTCCTTGGCCAGCAAGCGCAGCTGCAGGTAGTAGGAGACGGTGGCCACGATTTCCATTGCGTCGGGGAGCTTATCGATGTCCAGCTCCCGGTGATCGGGGGAGTGCGCTTCGGTCATGATTGACAGGGCGCTGAAGTGGGCGATAGGAGGGCGTCGGGGAAACGGGGGAGGGGATCTCAATAATCCGCGAGAAATCTAGGAGGGTGCGGGCGAAAACGTGTTCACCACGAGGTGTCGCTGGGAATGGCCAACCCTTGGTGAGGGCGACACAAGGGTGGCGAAAATAAAATTACGTTTCAATAAAGACCTACTTCGGCAGCGTGTGCCGATTAAATTCAGAATTTTAGCCGGTGCACAGGTCGCGGTAGAATATTATCTCGGCTGGAAAGGACTATATTTAACCGCCAACAGAACTATCTTCTACGAAGCAAACAAACTTCAGCTTATCGCCCGGCTTCCGACCGTAGAGATGAAAGCATCAATTAAGAACCCAACACAAGCACGCCGGCCGGTCGCGGTGAGAGCATGCTTGCGCTGTGTTCAGCAGAGCGGAACACATGCTCGCCCTCTGCACCAGCGACGCCTCATCTCCCGGTCCCTGCGAGCTTCCTCTCACAGCTCTGACGGCGCCGACGCCAAGAACCTTCAGCTGGAGCAGCAGGAGGTGGCAGCAGCGCTGGGCGAAGAAGAGGCGGAGGTGTCGACAGCGGGGGCTGTTGAAGAAGAGAAGGAAGATACAATCGGCGTCAAGTAAGTCAGGCAATGTAAAACATCTGCTGCTCTTCATTTTTTCTAAAAATCAGCGCTATTCGCATTCGCTTCTTTACTTCATATCCACGTCTTCACTTTTGCAGGGCTGCCCTGGCCATGCTGCGCGTTTACAAGGGCATCATCTCCCCAATTCTGCCACAGTCGTGCCGCTTCCTCCCCACGTGTTCGGTCTACGCCATGGACGCGTACAAAACGTATGGAGTGGCCAAGGGGACGGTACTCACGGCATGGCGGCTGGCAAGGTGTAACCCCTTTGGAGGGTCGGGCTATGACCCAGTGCAATGGCCGCCGCCAAAGTTTCGATGATGACACTATGGCTTGGGGTAGATTCTCCCTACTCACTCCACCATGTGCAGCTTACAAAATGTACTAATGCATCAGCTTTCAGTTTCTATGACCTGCTTTTACTCATAACATTTTATTATTTATTGTTGTTGTTTTAGTGCGTTTATGTCCATTTTTATTTGTATTTTAAGCTTGTACTAATAGTGATGTAAGAAATAGTAAAATTTGGGCTCTCGTTGCTACATAGCAAAATACAGATGGAAGATATGAAGATATGAAATGCGAGCCATTTTGGGCTATAACTGTCACTGTTCTGCATCCCCTGCCCCTTTCTTTTGCTCTGCGTCTTCCCCTCCGTTAGCCTCCCCTGCGTCCTCCTCTTCCCCTGCATCGCTGTCATCAGCTTCGCTCTCCTCGCCCATCAGCGCCCTCAACCGCATGACGATGTCCGAGGCAGCATCAACACGGGCCTTCTGGCTGGAGCCCGCCATGCTCTGCCTGAAACCTGCACAGCAAGTAGAAGAGAGAAGATGAATGCAAATTTTCGGGGGAAAGCCAGTTTAACACAAAGCTCATTTTCCTAATTATGAATACAAAAGAAGAAGAAAAACTTTCCGCAGACTTCCGAAAAAAGCTTTTCCAAGGCTTCATCGTCTCCCTCTTGGCTGCAGCTCGTCACTTCATCGCCCACAAGCTTGAGAAACTCTGTTTCTCCGCCTTCGCTGCTGCATCCAACTGCAATTCCATCGCCTCCTTCTTCTCCGTCTCCAACGCACAAACTGCGGCCCCCTCCGGCCGGTTTTCTCCGCAGTCCGGGCCACATATGCGCCTGCAGCGCGTCCCCAACCCGCTGCATCCCATCTTCCCCTCCTTCTTGCAAGGCTGCCATGTCTACCAGCTCCACCAGCTCCTCAATGCACCACTGTTCTGCCTCCTCCAGCCACGCTGGGCGCGCGTCGCCCTGCTCGCCCAGCACCACCACTAGCCTCACCTCGTACCCCCGCCCCTCTGTGCAGCCCCACCACCGCTGCACGGCCGCGAAATTCTCGGAACTGCCGGCAGTGGCAGCGGAATTCAGCAGAAATACGATGGCCTGGTGGTCTGTGACGGAAGGGAACTCCACAAACACATGTTGCAGCGTTGTCATGGCGATGTTCACGTCCGCGGTGTAGTATTTATTGTCAATTGTCCACGAGGCAGAGGTGGCGGAAGCAGGGCTCTGGGTGACAGCGCCCACAAAGCTCTGCAACTCGGAGAGGACTTCGCCCACCATGAGAATTCCTGATTGGTTGCTCATCGTCGCAATGGTCTGCAAACGGTTGAATTTTGGAAGATCAATGTCAGGTTTAGGTTGTGTATTGAAATTTACGCGAAGTCTGCGCCTAGCTATGCTGATCAAACCACGTAACTCACCTTGGCGTATTTTAAATTTTATTCCTAAGAGAAATAAACAAAAAAATGAAGAGAAAATGTTGAGCTGCATTTTGAAAATACATCTGGGGCTCCTCCTTCTCAGCGAATTTGCATTGTTTGCGAATTGCATTTTGATGAGAAGGTCAACCCCTTGGTCATTATTCAGCTATGGCAGCCTCTCTCGTCCAACGGAGCGTCTCATTTGAAGTGGACGACATCCCTGTTCACATTCAAATTATCAAGCTCCAGCAGCAGGTTTACGTGTGGGTGGGGACAGGGACACCCAAAATGCAGAATTTGCACGCGGCAATGCCCACAAAGCTGGTGAGATAGCAAATGTAGTTATTGAACAAGCGCCACCGCCATTGCCCAATACATGAGCGTTAGTTAACCACTTGTCCACCTGTATTTGCTACAGTCCACCACCCCAGCAGTGGCCTCGCTCATACCTGGGACAGCAGATAGCACCATGGAGGGCATGGCCCAGAGATTAGGTGTGGCTGTAGTTCTGTCACCCCCTCGGGGAGAGTGTCTCTCTTGACCTTCACATTTCGCTCAATTTTGTCCATATGCAGTCCTTAAGACCGGCGTCCCCGTTGCCCTTTCTGTGAATTTGCCGGCGGAGGCTGAGTCCATGCGGAGATCGGCAGAGAGGCGCATCTTGGAGGAGCTGCAGAGCATGAAAGCGGAGGCAGCAGCGGCAGAAGCAGACGAGTCCTCCATATCAAAACTGACGCTCACATGAAAATTCGCATCAACCACGTTTTTATTTTACAGACACTTCAATTACAAGTCAACACGTTACGTATTCTAAAAAATTCCGCTGAAACCGTCGTCGGCAGCCTCAGCGCTGTCCGCCACCCCGCCAAAGTCCTCAAAGTCAGTAAACTCCGACGCCAGCAGCGCCACCTCGGCGTCCCTGTCCGCCACCTCGGTGTCGCCCTCGCTGATCAGTTTGCCCTGCATCTCAAGCCACTCAGGAATGTCTGGCTGCTGGCAAAAACCCTCCGCCACGAAATCCACGTAGCCGTTGGGCTTCCGCACGTTGTAGATGACCTCCCGTGGGTCCACCGATACCCCTCCCAGCGTGATCATGTCCCAGATCTCCCGCAGCGTCCACTCTCGGTACGTCGGTTGAGATGGGTCCCCAGTGTCTTTGATGCGCACGTCGTTGCGCCAATCTGCGGCCCTTGATCGGTACCGCCCCATGGTGCGCTCCTTCTCCAGCAGCCACTCTTCCTTTTCCTTCTCCATGCGCCGCCGCTTCTCCATCGCTGCTCGCAGGTCCCACTCGTTCTGAGGCCCGGCGTCGGGCTTCAGGGACAGCGTTTCGCCGCCGTACAGGCGGCTCAGCAGCGACATCTCGTGCGCGGGGTTGCTCACCACGGGGGCGATGGCGGCGGCGGCGGCGGCGGTCTCCGCTGCGTCTGCGTCTTTGGGGGAAATTCCGACCATGGAGGAGGTTGCGCCGTCGCTGCCCCCTTCGGCGGCGTCAGGATCCGCCTCTTCTGTGACGCCCTCCACGTTGAGCGCCAGGTAGTCTGCCCACACGATGGCTCTGCAAGAAAAAGCGAGAGACGGTGAATTGTTTTGGAAGGAAAAAAGCCCACTGTATGTTCTGGTATCCTTACTTTTCATCTTCGTCTTCTTCTGTTTCTCCATCTCCCAGTGTGACGGCGACATCGTCAAAAGTTTCGCCCTCCGGCTCGACGTCGATATCCTCGTCCATCTCATCCTCTTCATCGAAGCTATCGAATTCCTCCTCATCGCTTGACAGGGCTGAGCATCTCAATGCAAGCAGCTTCTGTGATCGCATACTCGAAAATGAAGAGGATTGGCAAAGGCGAGGCGATGGTGCACTGCACTTTTGGCTCGACATGCATTGTGTTTTCTTCAAAATACAGCGAGCCGCGCTCGTGCGGCTCGCTGTGCTCAACAAGCGAGCCTTCATTTTACTGTTGAATATAATATAAATTTAAATGGACGAAGTTTGGCGGCGCATTTCGTTGGTCTTGACATGAAGAAAGACATTTCAGCTGTTGTTCTAAAAAACCAGCACACACGTGCAGTTCTCAAAGGCGCGTGGCTATCAAAGCTTCCGTCTGCATGGCTGCATCCCCCCCCCTCCCCCTCCCCCCGGTGCACCTGCCAAACGCTCATGCACTGAAACAGTAGCCCACGTGGCGATCTTTTTTTTCTTTTTTTCTTTCTTTAAGCAAATCAAATGCTAAATGTTGACAGTCTGTGCATTAAAAATTCAAGCAAAATCAAAAGTTTGGTGTGTTGATGTCGTTTGCGAGCTGATACAAGTTCAGCGCGGGACCCACGAAGCGGAACAGAACCCACAGAGCCGCCAAACCAATCACACCGCCCACCGCCAGCTTGGTGGTCCAGAACAGGAACCCACGCCTGCCCATGTACAGCTCGTTGGCCTTCTGCAGCGGGTTCATCTGCTCCCATCCCTCGGGAAACAGCGCCCCCTCCTTCCACTCCGCAAACTCTTCGCTTGCCTCTAAGCTAGCTCTAGAGCTCCGAGTCGTGTTCCTGTCAGGTCTGCCTTTCCTCGCCCGCATTGACGCCTCCAGAGCTTCCAGCCTCGCCTCCTCGTCGACCTCCTGGGCGTTGGGAGACTCCTGCGGCGCCTTCTCAGCACGGGCAAGCGCCGAACGACCTGCGCAATAGTTGTTGAGAGTTTGGAAGAAGTTTAGCGATCTATTAATGCTGCATTGCAAGTAAATAAAGGGTCTAGAGTGGGTGAGCGTGGGTGAGCTGTTCGCTACCATATATCTTCAAATTCAAAGGGTACTCACGTGTTTGAAGGGGCCGTGCTGCAACTACACGCGTTATAAAACATGCTGGGCGGCCGATGCTGCTCGTGGATGCCAGCATTTTTTTGGTTTTTGATTAAGAATCACGCACGAGAGGGGCTGTTCTCGAGGAGCTGCTGAGGTACAGCGCGTGCCTTGCGACCACAATTATGTGATTACAATCAGAAATAAAGGTTTGAAATGTCAATTACAGCGAAATTTCAGCTGAAAAATCTTGATTTTTTAAGCCGAAAGAAAACTTTGACTTTGACAAACTCCTTCTTCGCCCGCTGGACTCACTCCTTCTGATGCATTTCCTTTGTTATATACATTGTATATACGCTACTGGAATCTCTGCAATGGGCGCCGAGCGCCATCCAGGCCTTTCTGCCGCCCAACAAGATGCAGTGTTGAGAGATGACGAAAAAAAGCAAGACAAGTGGCAGCAGAGTAAGCGAGGCAAAGGGAGGGTAACAGCCTCCAGCATCCAGGCAGCAGCCAATGCGGTGCCAAAATTGCGAGCAGTGTCGCACAGGTGAGCCAAAGTTTTTTTCCTCTTTCGAAATTCCAGGAGAAAGATCAAACAATTGTGTTCAATAAAAAATATTTGCAGCGATGCTGAGCATGGGGAGTGCGAAGATGACCCCACGCCGCGCTACGACTCTCGCTTGGTGGACGGCTGGGCAGCCTACTTGTCGCTGGACTCCCCGCAGAACACGTACAAAGCCACCCAAATGATCTACGACAAGAAGCCGGTGCTCATACGGGATGCCCCCGTGCTCTCCAAGACCCTATCTGCGTGGACTATGGACTCCCTGGCTGCTGCCGCCCCGCAGCCCACCACAGCACGTCCCAGCTCCGCGGACGAAGTCGAGGTGCTGTGCTCCGACCGCCACCAGCACCGTTTCGTCGAGTGCGACGCCTCTAAAAATTTGGCGGTCAGCTCGTACCACGTGAGGGAGCCCGAGACCCAGCGACTGAGCATGACGGTGCGGGAGTTTGTTGAGTGCGCTCGTCGATGGGACGCAAGGCGAGTTATGTTGAAGAGCACAGTGCTAAAAGTGGTGAAAGTGGTGCCTGCTCCTGCGGGGTCGCCCACCCACGCCTGCTCCCCCGTAAAAGGCCCCATGGCTGGCCCTGCGGCTGCCCTGCACGCTGGCATCAGTTGGGAGTGGATCGCTGCCCTGCGCCAGAGCCAAGGCTTCGGCCCGGTGCTCCGCGTGGACCTGGAAGCGGGCACCGCCGGAGGTCTGCAGCCCGCGCGGTACTCCCCCCATGATGAGCTGTTGGTGCAGGTGTGCGGCCGCCGGCGTGTGCTGCTCATCCCCCCCGACCAAGCATTTCAAGGCATGTTCCCGTTCCCCACCGCCCACCCGTACGACCGCTACTCCATGGTGGACCTAGAGTCTCTGGACCCCTCCACCTGGCCGGGCTGCACCGGCGTGCGCGGCGTGGTGGCAGTGCTCCGCCCCGGCAATGTATTACACATTCCCGCCTACTGGTTTGCCCACCAGCAGGATTTGACTGCCGAGAGCATGGCCCTGCGCTTTGTTATGTATCCTGGCGTCCGCGCGCCCGCTCCAGAGGCCGCCCCCCTGCGCCTGTCGCGTGTGCTGGAGGAGCGGGTCGGTGATGTGGTGGGCACGGCAGCGCTGCGGCTGTGGCTGCTGTGGATCGGCAAAGGCACCGAGATTTCGCAGCTGGAACTGGGGTCTCTGCAGGGGTACCGCCGCGCGGTGATGTGCCAGGGGGTGAGGGATGAGGTGGAGGCAACGCTGGGGGCAGGCACCTGGGCCCAGCTGCTGCCTGCAATGTGCGCGGGGCGGCTGGTACCCACGCCCTGGCTGAACAAGAACTTCCGCGAGCCGCTGCTGCTGGCGGACAAGCCCACGGTGCTGGATGACGACCGCACCGACGAGGAGAAGCGTTACCCCACTCTGTTCAGACGGAAGCTGGAGAGCCAGGGGTGGCAGGTGCCAGTCAGCAAGAGCACCATTCCCCTGCCTAGTAATGCCCAGATGCACGCTGCTGCTAGGTGACGATGCTGACAGCTGAGGGTTGAACGGCCTAATTGAATTACAACGCCAAGAATTTATGTGTTCTATACTTTTTTGTTCAATACGAATATGAAAATCTTCTTCCCAAAACAAAAGCGTCGTTTAAAAAAAGGAACGGGAAAAATGAAATTTTGTGTAAAACTCGTTGGGGGTAAAAATTCAAGGGGCATAATGAATAAATCATAGTTTTTGCTACAAACGAAACGGAAAATAATTAAAAAAAATAATGCTGCGTTCTCTCTCTTCTCGTAAGAGTAAAATTTAGACGTAGAAGTTGGTCTGCTTGCTGGTGGCGCCCACCTCCTTCAGCTTCTTCAAGATTTGCGTAAAGTACTCCTCCAGGTACGACTCCAGGGTGTTGATGGACGCCGGGTCCACGCCCAGCAGGCGGTAGGTCTCCTCCATGGGGGCGTCAAAGTTCTCGCCCGTGGCCAGCAGGTCCGCAAACGCCAGGCGGTCCGCGGCGTCGGTGGCCCACTGAAACGAGCGCAGCGCTGCCCGGGTTGCCTTGAGCACCCACACGGGAACCTCCCTCACCTCCGCGTCGCAGTCCGCCAGCTTCTCGCACATCGCAATCACCTCCTGCGTGGTGTACGCCTTGGGCCCCGCCAGCGGCAGCGTCTTCCTGGAGGTCTCCTCGCTGCGAAGCGACGCCATGACCACCCTCGCCACGTCCTGCGTGTCCATGTAGGCGGTCTTGCTCTGGTCGGAGGTGCCCCACACAGGCTTCTCCTCCAGCACTGGCACCGCGTAGTTGCCGATGATGGCCTGCATGAAGCCGCACAGCCGGAACACGGTGTAGTCCAAGCCGGACGCCTCCAGGTACTGCTCGGTGCAGCGCTTGATGTTCATGAGGGGGACCTCGGGGTGGCGGTCGCAGTTGAGGATGGAGAAGAACACGAAGCGCTGGATGCCCATGGCCTGCGCGCTCTGGATCAGCGCCACCTTGCCCTCCCAGTCGATCTTGTCGGCGGACTCCTCGGGGCGGGCGGTGGAGCAGTCAATGATGGTGTGCACGCCCACAAGCGCGGCGGGGAGGGAGGTAGGGTCGGTGAGGTCGGCCTGCACGGTGGTGGCCCCCCAGTCGCGCAGGAAGTCTGCCGGGTTCATACGAGGGCGCACGATGCAGCGCACCTCGTAGCCCTCGTCCAGGGCGCGACGCACCACCTGGCGGCCCAGCGTGCCTGTGCCGCCGATCACTAGGATGGAGTTCTTGGGGACGGGGGTGCCGGAGGTCTTGGCAACGGCATCGGCGGCAGAGGCGACCACCGCACAGCGGCGACCCAGTTGGGAGGGGGAGGGAGCGGCCAGGGAGGCTGTGGGGGGGGGGGGTGGAACAAAAAGATGGATTAAATGGGTGCGAAAAATGAGGTGGTTTGTGGTTTAAACGCCAAAAATTGGGCTGCTAGAGAGAGGAGACTTGCACCCACCTTCGGCGCTGTGAGCCAGCCTTTTTCCAGTGAAACTGCTGTTTGTGGGCACACGAATGCTCTTGAACGCCGCGCAAGCTTTCTGGGAGCAGCCTGCGGCCCTGACGGGCGCGGCAGAGAACACAATCGTCTTCATTATTATATTTTTCTGCCTGCTGAGCTTTGTCGAGAATGTGCCACGGGTTGAGTTGGGCAGGATGAGCCCGAAGCAAATTTGGGGTTGTTAAAAAATAAAACTTTATGCAGCGTCTGCTTCATTTTCCGTGGCCCATTTTCGCCTCTCTGCATCTTTCTACCGAAAAATACTCAAATGTAATGAAATTAACCCATCAGACCCCGCGGATCCTAAACCTGTGATCGTCACAACACAGGTCGCGCGGCAGCGGGGGCCTCTCTTGCTTGAAAAAAAATCTAAAAAAATGATCTTGAGCATGATATGCTTTGCGGTCCTCGCGGTGGGGCAGGCCCAGGGGGCGGTCAAAGTTGTCGAGCTGAACAGCGCGTTGCCGCCTTCGTTCAGCCTCCAGGATGACAGTGATGGCTCGGGCACCTATGTTGTTGGCATCTCAAAAACAGGTTCGTTTTTCGCTTCATCCTCATTGTATTCCACATGTCTGCGCAAGCCAGCAAACGAATTGATCTTGGACTTGCCCTTGAACCGTGTAGCCATGCCGGAAGAGCCCACAGGGAGGCCTTTTCATATCGTCTCCGCCAACGGCACAAAATTTACATGCTTCCTGCCAGCCAGGGATGGCGCAGCAGATGCCACCACCACCACCACCAGCAGCAGCAGCAGCAGTACAGTAAGTATTTTCTCTTGCTCTCTCTCAGATAGTATTTGTGTTCTTTCTCTCCACATTCTTATTTTAAACCGAAAAATCCCGCTGCTTTTTTTTTCCTTCACTTAGTTAAACCCATTTTCAACCTATGATTCTCAGGTACCCGCCGCTGCTTCTGGGCTGTTCCAAGAGAAGACCCCCGAGGAGCTGATGGACGACCTGGGCGAGTGGTGTGCCTACAGAGTTGAGGACTGGTGGACGTACGAATTCTGCTATAAGAAAGCAGCGAGGCAGTACCACTCCGAGGGCGGCAAGGTGATGGACAGCTACTTTCTGGGCAACTACAGTGCGGCAGACAGTGACATGGCGAGCCCTTCCGTGGACTCAGCAGTGGGGGCAGAAGTCAAGTATGTGATGCAGGCGTACCTGGGGGGCGCGGCCTGCGAAGTGACTGGGGCCAACCGGTCGGTGGAGGTGCGGTACGTGTGCGGGCGAGGCGGGCAGACGGTGATCACGGAGGTGCGGGAGCCCAGCAGCTGTTCCTACGTGTTTACGCTGTCAACGCCACGCCTGTGCAAGCACCCTGCGTTTCAGGAAACGCCGCAGAGGGTGGTGCCCATCGCATGCTACCCCGTGGATGAATTTGTGGGCGCCAGCGGGCAGGCCATGCCCAAGCGGAAGAGCGAAGAAGCGGAAGCGGAGCAGCAGCAACAGCATGAAAAACTTGAATTGCTCGGTGACAGCATTGGCGGTGTTGGTAGTGGGAGCGAAGAGGCCGTGCAGGAAAATAGTACTACCGCTGCAGGAGCTGGTGTAGAGGATGGAGACGGCGATTTGGGGGTGAAGATTGAGCTGAATAATAACAATAATAACAATAACGACGAGCTTTGACACCTCCTCCATTGTAATTTCCATCAAACTATTATACACGCAACTTGACAAAACAACCCTAACAGTGCAACAAAAACAATGCCTAGTGAAACGAATTTCGACATAATACGAAAGGAAAAAAAGATGGGTTCGTCATCGGGGAGCGATTTCATAGAAGGTACACGGTGAAATTCAAGTCATATCGTCCGTAAAATCAAATCGAGACATTCTAAAATAGCCATTCAAAAGTGTGATCAATCTGCTCTGCCATAACTATAATAATTTTTTATGCCGACGCCAAAGGAAAATAAAATATAAGTTCATTTATACGCAAAAAAAAAAAAAAAAAACGATAGCCACTCTTTGCTTTCAAGTGCTCCGCTGCGCAACCACCGGCTTCGCCGCTGCCTTGGCCTGGGAATACGCTGCCCCTCGTTTCTTGTCGTCAAAGAAACCCCCCACGTCGCTCAACTCAGGCTGGAAGTCCAGCAGCGTGGGCGGATTGTCTCGTGTGTTGGCACCCGCCCCTACCATCTGCCGCAGCGGCTCCACCCCGCAGAGCGCTTTGTGCGTCAGCGAAGCCGCAGAGTCCACGGCCGCAGTCAGCCCGCCGCCCACCGCCAGGTCGCGCTCCGTGAGTTCCGCCACGTCCAGGAAGCGCTCGGTGGCTGCCTCCCACGTCAGCCGGGTCTTGTCTTCGGGCGAGATCGGCGCCGGCTCGGTGGCCAGGGCGTGCTGCACGTGCGCAACAAACTCTTCGGGAGTCTTGTACACCAGGCAGTTATTGAATTGCGAGAAAAAGTGGTTGGAGGGGTGGTCGGCGCACACCACCCACTTGCCCATCGCCAGCGCCTCTGCCGTGGTGGTGGCGACAACGTCGGACATAGAGGGGTTGATGAACACCCGGTACTCGTGCATGCTCGCGTCCAAGTGGTCCTTGGCGCCGTGGAACTGCACCGCCAGCCGCCGCCGCTCCGCCTCGTGCTTTACGGCGTCCAGATCCTCGCCCACGCCGTAGCAGTCCACTGGGACCGGTGCCTGCGGCGACTCCTGGTGCTGCTTGGTCAGCAGGTCCAGCAGCTCGGTGTACCCCTTGGCCCACACGCACTTGCCCAGGAAGTAGGCGCCGCGGGAGAAGCGCGGGCCGCCGTCTGCAGGCGCCACCGCCTTTGCCTCCCCCACCTTCAAGAACGACTCCGCCACGCCGTGCACGAACTCGGTGGTCTGACGGGGGAGATCCTGCACCGCGTCGCTGAGTTTGATGACCTTGTGGCAGTGGATGCGGGTCACCCAGGCGTTGATGTGGCGCAGCAGCGTCTCTTTCGTAGCCCCACCGTCCTCCCGCCGCGCGTAGTCCAGGTAGTTGGTGTGCACCACCCCCACCACGTGCTCAAACTTGTCCGTCCATCGCTTGCCGTGGTGGTACCACGTCAGGTGCTCTGGCTCCTCCAGAATGGCAACATCGGCGGCGGAGTCGGGCACGTATGCGGTGGGGTCTCCCACCGGCAGAATCGAGCACTTCTCGGCGGCGTAGCGGCCAGGGTAGAAGGTGACAGCGAAGTCCGAGTCAAACCCGGTGCGCTGCTGCACCCACCCCCGGATGTAGGTCTCCTGCTCGGCGGGTGACTCAAAGGTGATGTTGTTGGGGAAGACGCGCTCCTGGTCGGACTTGGCCAGCCACGGGATCATGAGGGTCACAGAGCGGGTGCCGTCGCGTGCCAGGTAGGCCGCCCGCAGCAGCGGATTCACGGCTGTGCCCGTCATCCACGGCAGGGCCGCGGTGGTCACGATCGTCACCTGCCGCCCGTCCTCCCGCAAGCTGCTCTTCACCGGCTGCCGCTTCTCCTTCTGCCGTCGGCTGGCTGCCTGCTTCTGGAAGGGCCCCAGCGGCCGCTTGTCACCACCACCGCCTGCCTCGCTGCTCAGCTGCTGCCGCCCAGGGCTGCCAGCTTCGTCGTCTTCTCCGCCGCTCTGCCCCTCTGCTGGCAGCGACTCCACGCCCCCCCTCCGCACCAGCGACTGCAGGTACGCGGGCAGCGACTGGGAGCTGTCCCAGGCAGAGGGGGGACTGCCGCAATCGCCAGAAGGCGGGGCGGCGGTGGCAGCACCGTCCAGTCCCAGCCCTCCGCGCTGGCTGGCGTGCGACAGCAGGGCTGCGAGGCGGGAGCCGCTGGAGCTCGGCGACCCGGGCTCCCCCAGCGCCTGCAGCCGCTGCTCCAGCCCCGACTTCTTTTCTGACAGGCTCTGCTGCAGCGTGAGGTGCAGTGCCTGCAGGTTCTGCTGGCACGTGGACAGCGTCTGCTGGGCGGTGGTCAGCGCCTCCCGCGGCTTCTCCATCAGCTGCGTGGCCACGCGCTCCAGGCTGACGCTTGAGGCGCTGTGGATGAGGTGTTTGGCCTGCAGCACAGCACGGTGGTGAAAAATAAAATTAATAAAAAGTTTTAAGGGCTGAAAGGTAAGTTTGTGTTCTTGAATTCATTCTCAATATAAAACAACAACAAATACTACTGCAACCACTCACCCGCTGCTCAAAAGATTCGCGAATGGGTAGCTGGAACTTTGCCCGGTTGGCGTCCCTCGCTTGGTTGATCTTCTCATTAAACATGCCCAGCCAGTCGAAGCGGTCGGCCAGGGAGGAGGGCGGCTGACCGGAAGATGAGGGCACCGCGCGCGACACCCGCGGCCTCCGCAGGTTGGCCTCGCTGGCAGATTTCCTCAGCAGCTGCTTCCGGTTGGCGTCAACCTTGCCCAGCCGCGCCAGCAGCTCGTCCGTCTTCAGTTTTTCGAGCTGGCTCTGCGCCGTCGTCAACAGCGTCTCGCTGTTGCGTTTCACGTCCTGCAGCGTGCTGGAGACCCTCTGAAAAGATGAGAGGGAATTGGTGCCATCGCCGCCAGACAGCTGGATGGCCCAGCTGCGGTTAGACGACGTCCGGGCGGGGCCGGAATCGCCCATGGTCGGGTATGACCGTGTGGCCACTCCTCTTGTCTTCACAGCTGCAAAAATACGAATATTTCAGAAGAAATTTCGGGAAAATAATGTCTTTGAAAATCCCCCTTCTCCGCGTCGCGCGCCGTAAGACGCCTCCTTAATTTATGCTGCGTCCAGTTGATTCGTGTTCACGTCGAGGGGTGGAGGGAGTCCACATACACCCAAAAGATTTAAACCCGATGCGCAAAACGCACCTTGGCCCAACGCTGTAGCTTTAGAGAGCTTTATGCTTCTACTCTTTTTTTATTTTTAGAAGAAAAGGACAAATTCACTTTTGAAACTTCAAATATTTGTTCTCGAACGTCTCTTGTTTTTTTGGTTGTTTGCTTCAGTTTTTTGTGTGGCAGTACAGCAGCTGGCTGGTAACTCCTCTAGCTTTACCTGCTTTCCTGTTGCTGCCTGCACCACCTGCATGGTCCATTATACAGGTGAACAGCGACACTACACAACCCCAGTGGGGATGACAGGTCATGATGGTAAAATAAGCCCCCGGCTTTCCAAGCTTGCTTCCCTTTAGGCAGGCTTTGTGCACCAGCTGCTGTGTGCCAGCCTTTACATTTGGTTATCTTTTCAATACCACACATATCTCAGTTGATATATATATTAATCTAAGTAAAACAATGTCACAATTTTTCTTTCTTCCCTCGCCTCTTGGCACGTCTCCAGCAGCAAGTTCGAGTCGTGGAAGGCGAAGCAGATGACCTGCTGCACCCTCTGGGTGATGTCGCGGTTGCAGATGCGCGAGGCCTCCAGCAGTGGCAGCTCGTCGTTCTGCGGCATCTCAATCACGTTGGCCACCGCCTGCAGCAGCTCCTGGCTCTCCTGCGGCTGCATGCTCCTGCTCTGGGGCAGCACCACGGTCAAAAGGTCGGCGTTTTCGGCCCGCAGCGCCCCGCGAATCACCGCTGCATTGGTTCCGGTGGCTCCAGACGTGTACACATGGTTGCCCTGCAGCGACAGCGCCGTAAAATGTCAAAATAAATAGAAATGAGAATGGTAAGAAAAGGAGAGAAGGTGGAGGGAGGGTCTTGAATTGTGTTGTACTGCACTGCATCTAAACGCCATGCATCTATCTGTCTCACCGTCAGCACCATTGCGTACGATAGAACCTCGATGAGCTGTTGGTGCATAAACCCCATGTTGCGCGTGCCGAAGAACCCGATGGTTCGAGGGGTATTGCTTTGAATTGCGAGAAACTCCTGCAGGCCACGAAAAAGGCCAAGCAATCGAGGGTGAGCGGGTAAGAGACATTTTCTCCTATTGAAAAATGACTCATTTAGCAGATGTGTATTCGCCATCTCTTCTTACCGCCAGGTAGTCGGTAGAGGGTGGTTTCAAGATGTCCTGCAGCTGCTTGTTGATGTAGTCGATGGGGTCAAGGCCAGCGACGACGCTGTCGCCCTGGGTTGGAAGCTCAAGGTTGGATTGAATACGGGCGTCCTCATCGACGCTTATCGGCTCCCTGGGTTCATGTTCGGCAGCGCATTTGGCGAAGAAGCCGTGCGCGGGCTGTGCGTGCCCGCGGCTAAAGATTGAAATCGCCGATGATGGCGAATAGAACGACCGCACTCCGGGCGTGATCTTGCTGCCTGGCATGGCCCGGAAACATGCCATTTTTGACATCCTAACAATAGATTAATATACGGATTGTAATGAAATTGTTGAGTCTAGGTTTTGGTCTAAAATTTTATATGCATGTCTTTTTCTCAGAGCAATGCTTGGCAATGACATTGAGGCCTCGCTGCTGTCGAAGGTGGCATGGTCAAAGGCGCTGGGGCCTTCCCAAGCATCAGGGACTTTCCCAGCTTACGGTAGAGAGCTGAAAGTTTGCATCCACCGCCACCACCGCCATCGCTGTCACGCAGATAGCTTACAACACGCATATAAAAACAGAAAATAGAAATATACAACCAACGTGCATGCATTTCACGCATTTTGGGGGCGATGCCTCAACATTTTTATTCAAAAAAAAAAGTCCAACTATCTGAAGCTGGGCGCCAGCCACACTCTCACGCTGTGATCGTCTGAAACAGACACCAGCATGTACTGGTTCCGAGGGTTCCAGGCAACCGCGTTCACGGTGCCCGTGTGGCCCTCCAGCGACGCCAGCAGCTCCCCGCTCTCCCTGTGCCAAATGTGCAGGTGGGCGCCCTCGCTGCCGCTGGCAAGGAAAGCGTAGCCAGCGCCGCCAAACGCGCTGCGAATCACGAATCGACCCGGGTGGCCCTCCCCGCCGTGGAACTCCTGCAGCGGCTGCGCGGGAAGCGCGTCCAGGGGGTCGGAGCCGCCTGGCCTTGCAGGAGTGGCGGTAGGCGGCTCAGTGGGCGCTCGCAAATCGCCCAGGGGCCACAGCTGGATGGAACCGTTGGAAAGGTTGGCTGCGATAAAACGCCCGTCGGGGCAGGGGGAGAGGCAGGTCACAGACACCGGCGCTGGCCCCAAAAACACCTCCCTTCTGTCTGCCAGCCGCAGAAACCGCAGCCGCCGATCCTGCCCCACCGCGATCACCGTACCGCCGTCCCTGCTCAGCACGATGTCATAAGTGTGCTGCCCCAGGCTAAACCGCTCCAGAACCATCCCGCTGCTCATGTCCATGACTTGCAGCTCGCGATTGCCAGCCGCCACCGCCGCACGCCGAGAATCCGGCAGCCACACCGCAGCAGACACCGCCGGGTCGCCCCCCTCCCTCCCGTCCGCCCCGCACAGCGCCTCCATCTGCAGCGACCCCGTTGCCACGTCGTACACGCGCAGCTTGCCGTCGTTGCCGCCCACCAACAGCCGCAGGTTGTCAGGGCTGAAGGCGATGATGTTCACGGTGGATTGGGGCTGCCTCTCGTCGGTGCGGGGGATGTGCAGCACCGTCCGCTCCAGCCGCACCTCCCCGCGGTCCCCCACGCTCCACAGCAGCGCGGTGCCGTCCTTGCCAGCGGTGGCCATCCATCGCCCATCACTGCTGAACTGCACCGCCCACACCTCGTCGGTGTGCCCCGTCAGCACCTGTGCCTCCTGCGTGGGCAGCTGCTCCGGCCCAGCCACGTAGTCGGTGAAAAGAGACATTCGTAGGGCACGAGAATTGTGGTAAGGGCACCGCTCCAGCTGCGACAGCAACGCCTGCTCCACTAGCTCCTCCAGCCGCGCCTCCGGTACAAGCAGGCTGGGTGGCAGCAGCGCCTGGATCTCCCCCAACAGGGTTTCCCGTCCGGCAGTGAGGTTGCCGGTCAACCGCCCCGCGGGGGACACCAGCAGTGCCGCCAGGCCGTGCAGCGTGTCAGAGCCGTCGCCAGGGCCCGTGGTTTGCAGCGGCTGCATCTCGTGGCGCAGGCAGTGCAGCGCTGCGGGCATGTCCCCCGCTGCAACGGCTTCGATGTACTTGCGCCGCAGCAGCAAGAACCGGGCGCGCTGCATGCTGGAGGGGCTGGGCCCTAGGGTGGGGATGAGCTCCAGGGCTGCGGCGAAGTTTCCGCTCATGACAGCCTCTCGAAAAGCGGTGGCCGTGGGGGGCTGCATCACCACTCCAGAGTCGCGCTCCAGGGCGGCCGCAAGGTCGGTATATCCCAGGTGAGCCAGCGCCTGCTCCAAAATTCGTATGTACTCCACTCGGTTTATCATGTTGCGCGGTCCAATCATGTTTTGATTGTTTTGCAAGCACCACCCATTTGTGGTGTGCTCCACCCCCATCTCTTGTAGCTTTTGTTGTCAGCGATTCAATTTTTTCCCTTGACAAATTAACAAAATGCCTGTAGGGAAACGGAAGGAAATTGTGTTTCATTTGGCGTACCTTTTTATGTACTGCTGTGTGTTGCTGTGCAGTTGGCGTTGGCGCACCTTGCCGCCGCACTCACGAATGGGAGTCTCCCTCCTGCAGCTGGCTCTATTCCAGAGCCAGCTTTGGGTTTCAGCGAGCTCTCGGGTGTGTCAAACCATTGATATGACGGGTAATAGTTAAATGTCGTGAAAAACTGGCACAGGAAAGCTCTGCTTGGTGTAATTGCCAAATAATAAAGGAGCATACTATTCGGATTTAATAAAACCCAATCACCAGTCGATTTTCCCTCGCCTCTCTTTCTTTTTGTCCGACTGGAATTTCTTTAGCCGCAGCCGCTCTTCCTTGCCGCGCTCCTTTTGCTTCTCCAGCTTCTTCTTCTTCGCTGGGTCCTCCTCGATGGGCAGCACCGACTCCCACGCGGTGTCCAAAATCTCTTGGAGCTTCTCCAGCGCGTCGTCTACGTTGTCCCTGCAACACAAACGTAACAACACAATATCAGAATCTTAACGATGCTAAAATAATGGCGTGTTGATGGTATATCATCATCCTCACATTTGATTAAAAAAAAAAAAAAAAAAAAAAAAACTTAATTAGGGCATTGACTCACGCTTGAGACCTTGTTCGCTGGGAGGTGATGACCAGCTCTCCCTCCTTATTGACTCTATTTTTCTCCTGCAAATGGAAGATCCAGCCATTGAGCCTCCTTCACCTCTCGCTCACAAGCTTTTGGCCTGGCAATAACAAACGAACTCGCCATTTTTGCCACCGCTTCTTTCACTTCATCAGCCATCCACGCAGCGGACTCAAGGTGTATCCGCATGTCCACCTTGGTGTTGACCTTGTTCACATTCTGTCCCCCGGCGCCAGAACTCCTGGCGAACTGGATGTTGACGTCTCCTGCAGCAGTGAGAAAAAGTCGGCGGCGGTGAAAAACTAGTTTTCCATACACCTGCCATTCGAAGAAACAGCTTACCTCTGGTTATGCGCTTTGGTTTGGGGGGTGGAACCACCTTCTCGGCAGGCTGTTGGCAGCAGTATACAGCGTGAAAACTGTGGCTGTGAGATGTGATCGGGTTAATTCTTCCCACTGCAACATGCAGCCTCGAAAGAAGCCGACTTTGCCACATTGGATTTCGAATTCAGTTGCCTTCGAGATCGATCACAACTAAAACAAAACAAAACATTATTGTCGAAAGTATTTTTTGGGGGGCCTTCAATTTTCGTCTTCTCTTTGCGGCGGCGATGCAATTTCTATATTAATATTCGTTTACTTATCAATGAACATGAACTAGCCTCAAGGTTGCGCAATTCTCTTAAGGAAGTTGATCAAACAGAACATTTGCAAAATTTTCCAACACCTTATCAATCAATCAACCCATGGCACATGTTCAGCACATGCCGAAAAATAGCAATATGATCTAGTTTTTGCGGAACGAAATCGCTAGTCTCTGAATAATCCAATCATCAAATGGAAGCCAACTACCAGCAGCTGCAAGCGGCGCTTGAGGCCCTGTACCACCACTCCCAGACCTCTGTCAAGGACGAGGCATCGCGATGGCTTGAGCAGTGGCAGCAGAGCTCGGAGGCGTGGTCTATGGCCCACCAGCTGCTGCAGCAGCCGGGCGCCGGCCTTGAGGTGCACTACTTCTGCGCCCAGACCCTGCGCACCAAGGTACAACGCGACTTTGAGGAGCTGCCGCCGTCGTCCGCCATCTCCCTGCGTGACTCCCTGGTGAAGCTGGTGCTGCAGTTTGCTCGGGGCCAAGGCCCCGTGCGCATGCAGCTCACCCTGGCGCTGGCTGCGCTGGTCACGCACGTGTCGGCGGAGCACTGGGGCGAGGGCGGCGCGGTGGCGTGGCTGGCGCAGCGGCTGTCCCAGGAGCCAGCTGCCGTGTCGCTGCCATGCATGCTGGAGCTGCTGACGGTGCTGCCGCAAGAAGCGGGGGGCTACCAGCCGGCGCTGCGGCCGGAGCGGCGGCGCCAGATGCGGGAGGAGATGCAGTTGGCGCTGCCTGGGGCACTGGCGGTGCTGGCGGAGTGCCTGGCGCAGGCGGACGCCCGCGGCAAAGAACAGACCCTGGAGGCCTTCGCAGCCTGGCTCAAGCTCAGCGGCGGGTCAGGCATCAGCGGCGCCAACCTCATGCAGTCCCCTCTGGTGGCAGCGGCCCTGGAGGGCCTCCGTTCTTCCGACGCTTTCTACGCTGCTGCAGACGCAGTCATCGAGCTCATCTACTGCACCTCGGCGCAGGGGCGGCCGAGGGAGGACATGGCGCCGCTGGTGCAGGCCCTGGTGCCGCAGGTCATGGCGCTGCGCCCGCGTTTCCACGTGTGCATGGCGCAGGCAGCGGCGGAGCGGGAGGGCCGCCCAGCCCCTCACTCCGACGTGGACGACCACGAGGAGGACGCCAAAGCCATCGCGCGGCTGTTTGCGGAGGTGGGGGAGGCGTACACCGAGCTGATCGCGGGTGGTTCTCCCGAAGTCATGCCTCCAGTGGAGGCTCTCTTGGACGCCGCATCCCACCCAGAGGACTCCATCTGCGCTGTGTCTTTTAACTTCTGGCACCGTCTGTCACGCGCCATCACCGTGGGGCTGCACCCGCAGCCGCTGTTCGCCGAGGAGCCAGCGCTGCCCATGGAAGAATCGGAACGCCGCACTGCCGTCTTTGCGCCAATTTTTCAGCGGCTGGTGACGCTCATCCGGGGCCGGGTACGCTTCCCCGACGACTTTGATTCGTGGCACTACGACGAGCGCGTGGATTTCAAGCGGGGGCGCGTGGCGGTTGGGGACACGCTGATGGATGCGGCAGCAGTGCTGGGCGGCGCCGGCACGCTACGCCTGCTGGTAGAGCCGCTCATGGAGCTGAGCTCCCGCATGGCGGGAGGGGCTGCGTTTGACTGGCGCACAGCGGAGGCCGCGTTGTATTGCGTGCGCTGCGTGCACCGTGCCGCTCCTCCCCCGCAGGACCCCATGCTGCTGTCGCTGTTTGCGGCGCTGCCCACGCTGCCCGCGCCGCCGCAGCTGCAGTACACCGCCGCCCTGACGGTGGGGGCGTACGCAGACTGGCTGGCCGACACCGCAAGGGAGGCACCGGCCACAGCGCAGCTGCTTAACGCGCTACTGGACACCCTGGTCAGCGGTGAGTTAGTTGAAGCTGTAGTAGGCGTAACGCGATTGCTATATTATACTATTCATCAGGGAATTGGCTTCCATTTCTTTTTTAAATATGCATTTTTTGTGGGAATGATGTTTGGCTCGATATATCAACTTTCTCACACAGCCCATTAAACCCAAACAACTTGCAGGTCTGGGCAATGCCGAGTCCAGCTCCGCGTGCGCCGTCTCCCTGCGACGGGTGTGCGACGGGTGCGCCCCTCTGATGGCCGCCTCCATCCCAACGCTGCTGGAGCTCTACCGACGGGTGCAATCAACGGGGGACATGGCTGGCACCAGCGACGACGACCTGGACCTGGACGAGGAGGACGTGGGGCATGTGGTGGAGGCGGTCACGCTGGTGGCCTCTGCGCTGCCAGACGGCGAGCGTCAGTCGTGCGTGCAGCGGATGCTGGACATGGTGGTGCAGCCAATGCAGTCCATACTGCAGCCCTGGATGGCTGCCACCCAACCAGGGGGCCCTCCCGCCCCGGGACCAGGCAGCGCCGAGGCTGCCCGCCTGCCCATCGTGCTGCCGCTGGCGGAGCGTGTGACCACCATTTTCAGGGCGGTGCGGGACCCAGGGGACGTGGGGGAGGCGCTGGTGCGGCTATGGCCGTGGCTGGAGGCGGCACTGGATGCGTTTGGCCCCGATTCGGCGGCCACAGAGAAGATTTGCCGCATCCCACGGTATGCCGTGCGCAGCGCCGGCAAGGCCTCCGTGGCGGCTGTCCCGGCCCTCACCGCCGCGCTTCCGCGCCGCTTTGAAGCCACCGCCCACTCCGCCTTCCTGTACGTTGCCAGCGAGCTCGTTAAGACGTTTGGCGATGACCCGGCCGCTGACTCCAGCTTGGGCCCCATGCTGGCGCGCCTGCTGGCCAGGGCGTGCAGCGGGCTGACCTCTCTGCGGGCGGTGTCAGAGCGCCCCGACGTGGCCGACGACACCTTCCTGCTGGCCGGCAGAGCTCTGAGTTACGCACCCCGGCTGATGATCACCCCGCAGCTGCTGCCCACGATGCTGGACACCGTGCGGGCGGGGCTGCTGGTGCAGCACCGAGAGGCGTGCTGTAGCATCGCCGCCTTTGTCGTGCGCCTCCTTGACCCAGCCACCTTGAGGAGGTGCCCACCCGAGGCCACCACCCACCTGCAGACAGCGATGGCTGCCACGGCGCCAGCCATTGTGAGGCTCGCGCTGGCTGGGGCGGTGGGTGCGCTGCCGCCCTCTCGGTTGCAGGAGCTGGCCGATGTGCTGTACTCGGTGCTGAAGGTTGCCACCGTGCGGGGGCTGGAGTGGACTGCCGCGTCGGTGGCTGTGCTGCCCAATGAGGCAGCCACCCCCTCGGACCGACAGAGTTTCATGGGGGTGTGCCAGGCGGTGGTGGCCGACGGAATTGCGATCGACGATGAGAAGGAGCTTCTCCATGCGCTGGGGGACCTCAGCGAGTGCTGCAGGCGCAACAGAAAGGCACAGGCGGCGGCGCTGGTGGCGCTGCTGCCGCCGGAGCTGCAGTACCTGGCTGGGTCTTTTTGAGCATTTTATTTTTGTCGAGGGGCGGTCCCCAAACTAATATAGAATGATAGATTAAAAATAACGACACGGGTTAAGCCTTGTAAGAAAGATTGAACAGACGATACATATGCCACTCGCTGGGAGGGTGCTCCTCGAGAAGGGGCCGGAAGTGCGAGCAGCTTTACCTCAGTCAACATAGTTTGAAAGTTAAAACCCAAAATTTACTATTGCAATCTTAATATATACAATACACAAAATTAAAAAATAATTGCAGCATGGATCCGGCGTTGGATCAGAGGAAGCCAAAGGGCAAAAAGCGGCACAGACGCGACATCATCACCAAACATCTGCAGCTTTACGCGGAGCTGAAGACACGAAACCTGCAGGGCATCCTTTTGGACGCTGCAGTTTGGATCGCAGCAGAGGATGTCGTTGTGCACACCCTGGATTGCCTGTGCCTCGGCAACATGGACGGCGGCTGCCGCACCGCCGACCACGTCAAGGAGCTGCTCAAGGCGGCAGGAGAAGAGGTGCCTGGCGCCAAGGCGGTGCGGCTCAGCGTCGATGAGGCGTTTTTCATGGTGTACGCCCTAGGCTGCCTGGTCGTTCACGACGTGGTGGACGGTGCTGCTGTGAAGCTGACAACAGACGCCTTGTGGGTGCGCATGCAGCAGGCCAGGCCGGATTTTCTCATGCTATACCTTGCCTACCACCATTTCAGATGCAAAGTGAGTCTCATTCAACTAATTTCTTCGTGATTTTTGAGATATATATGTATTTCCTCTTTTGACTATTGTTTCGGCATTACTTGCAGGGCTGGATTCCGCGCACCGGGCTGCAGTACGGCGTTGACTTTGTGCTATACCAGCGTCATCCTGCCCTGGCCCACTCCGACTATTCAGTGCTCATCCAGCCGTTGGACGGGGCTGTCAGCGCCCCTGTAGCGCGACAAAAGCTCAGCTGGCACGATCTGCAGGTCACAAATCGCCTCACCACGCAGGTGGGCAAGCGGCTGCTGCTGCTGCACGTCACAGAGCAGGGCAATGCGGACCGCTCCACCCCCGCCTGCCTAGCCAACTTTGCCGTGCAGGAGAGAGTGGTCAGGCGGTGGGTCCCTGAGGCACACCGCCCAGCCCAGCCTACATGTTGAATAAACCAATGCAGCTGCGGAAAGCTGCAATTAGGCCGCGTTTCTATTATTCCTTTGACCCTCTCGACTGACCGACTAACATCCATCTGTAAAAGAGTGTGTTTGACATGGATTGGAGTCTCAACAGATAACGACTAATCACTGATATGGTGTGTGTTTTTGTTTGCCGAAATTTCATTTCAAGAAAAGGAGAAGGGGTTTGTTTGCGGAGGCGGAAAAAAAAGCTGTTGCAGAAATTAACACTAGGGGGGTGGGATTGTGTACAGGAGATCATGTACCGAGGGGAAGATCAAGGTGAAGCTGGAGCGAGCGGGGGGAGGGAGGAGTGGCGGTGTGCTACGCATGCTTTTTCACTTTTCTGCCTTTGGCTCACTCGGTCTTCCTCATGGAGGACGACTCGGCGGGGGCAGCGCCCTGGGCGCGGGGGATCTTGGCCAGGATGCTTGCGAGGTACTTGTCATGGACTGCGGTGGCCTTCTCCCTGCCGATGGTGAGCCCGTGGTCGATCTCATCCTTCTTCAGCTCGTACACCTTGGGCAGCACAAACGCGGCCAGGATGGGGAGGTATGCCAGCACCAGCACGGGCACGCATGCGACGAGCTTGCCGGCCACGAAGAGGCCGGTTCCGACGGCGATGGAGGTGACGGGGTCGCGACCGCCCAGCACCTTGCTGGCAAAGCGCAGCCCCTGATTGATGAGGGGGGCGGCGCGGTCGGCGTAGGCACGGACCTGCGCGTCAGGCACGCCTTCAACGAGGATGCGGGGGAGGGGGGGGAAGGGCCTGCAGATGCGGGATAAAAAATGAAAGGTGAAAAAAATGGAACCCTAAATGATTGAAAACGCGTTTTCCTTACTTCTTGACGAAGCCGCCAATGTATTGCCAGATCAAAGCGCCGAACACTACGGCGGACAGCATAAAGGCCACGATGGAGAACAGGTTGTAGCTGCCAAACTGGAGGAGGAGGAAGGCAGCGGTGAGGCCTGCACAACGGTCAAAGAAGCGTGTTTCAGCGTTGTCAGCCGCGATTCACAGTCGCCAAGGGAAGCCGCAGTCCCATTTGTCTGAGGAGTTGCTTTGAAGAAGGGGTTTAGTGAATGAAATTTCTCGCTCAAAACACAAATGATCAATACTTGGAGCCACCACTTCATCGGATTTTGGCTGCCAGCCGCAGTTGTGATTACTCCAAGGATAAATATAATCGGTCAGAGCACGCTGACGCCCAAATTTTACCGCTGGTTTGCAAGGTTGATCAAACCAAATTGCTTTTTGCCACCAACTGCATTCATGAAGAGAGCTGGAGCCCCACGCACCTCCAAAGACAATGGCGGTGTCACGCGGCTTATCCCAGAGGAGGAGGCTTGAGACTGCAGGAAGGGAAGGGAAGGGAAGGTTGGTTCAATCCCCATAGAATAGTTTGTTTTTTATTTTCCGCACGTACCCTTGTCATTCTGGCCCACCAAGGGGAGCTTGATGCGAGAAGGAGTGGCAGCCATTTTTGCACAATGTAAAACTAAAAAATAATGTGAAAGCCTGCTAACCAAAGAAAATAAAGGACTTCAAGCGCACCCAAGCTCCCATTTAGCTCGGCCCCCTCGAACAGAGGTTCTTCTATTATACGGACAACGGAACGAATTTCGCCTTGATCAGGTACGTCCTAATGCCATCCAACTTGTCTGCTGAGAACACCAGCTCTCCATGCGGCGTTGGGTCTACACCCACATCTTTCTTATTAATATTTAAGCAGCCATCTGGCAGCAGAGCATTGCCTGCAGGCCGACGACGAAATGAAATGCGACTTGAACGTTCGGCTGGGCACATTCAAAACATTGCTGAAGAAAAATTGGCATGAGCGGGAGGAGTAAAAAATTCGCTGTGCGCAGCGATTTTCATTCTGGATACGGATGGATCGCCGGGAAGCACATGGTGAGTACATGGATCTCAGCCAGACAAAAGCCGGCACGCTCTTATGCCAACTAAAATGGAGTGACGGGATTTTTTGCTGCGGCAGTGCCGCCAAAAAACAACCAGGGTTATTTATAATGCCGTAAGTGAGCTCGGAGATCTCACAGCCCAAAGAGCCTGGGGCAGCTCCAACAGGTTTGCGTTGCTCGCGAACATTTTATTTACACTGAGTTGAAATTCTGTGCGCGAAAAATGAACTGATAATGCCAAAGCTGTGGCCATCGAGGCCAGATCGGGCGCTGCTATGCAAGAAAAAATAATTAACAAAAAATATTTTCATCTTTGGCGGCTTTTTGCTGGAGACGGCTTGCGGCGGCAGAAGGGTGCTGAGCAGCTAGGCGGAGCGGGGTTACGATAGCGTGCTAGTGCCGTGCACCGTGCTGCTTCTGAGTCGATGGCAGGAAACATATAACAGTTTGCGTGCGCAAGCTGTGGGGGCGGCGAGAACTGCTGCGGTGGGTATTTATCTGGTGAAAAAAACATACTTTTCTTCTGAACTGTAGACGGAGCGTCAACTCTTTTCCTTTCGGTAAAGGCATCATGGGTCTTGTGATTTTTTCGTTATTACATGAAAACACGAGGAAAAAGAGGGACATAACATCAAAAGAAATCATGAAGTCCACAGCAAACTTCTTGAAAAGTGCTCATAACAGCTCATAACAGCTAATGCAATTGTACAAAAACTCGATTCCAAGATAAACTACTAGTTGAGTAGTACTATATAATTCATGTTGATATGAAAAAAAGTTGAAATGCATTTGCGATGGCAGAGGATCTCAGGCTCTCATGCGGCGACTGCTCTCATGTGGCGACTGGGTGGTCGGAAGCGTTTATGCGCGTGCAGGCTGTGGGGGGTTCTTTCTTAGTGTTGACATGGATGGCGGAGGTGAGCCTGGGAAGAGAAACTCCAGAAGGGTTGAGAGCCCGTGCTCCAACGCGTATGGATTTTCCTTCCGTGGGATTTACAAAATCGATGTTCTGCTTGGCTATGCTTGCATGTACAATGTTGGCAAGAGCCGCAAAAAACATTCGGGGGTCCACCCGCGACCGCATTGCATTGTTGTTTAGCATTTGTAAATTCCCACGGCACCCGCCTTTGCTCGGTCTCCTTGGGGCACTCCCCGTAGGGCAGATCGAGTTTCTGGTCTGGCGCTGGAATTTTGTGAGTATGGTAGTATATTCGGGTGGGTGATTAACCAATAACATTTTTATAATAAGTGGTCCGGAAGATTAACCCCATAACATAGAAAGAGCAATGCAAAAAGTGCAAGAAAATATGAATGAAAGAATAGATGGGCAGCTCACCTGTGGAGAGAGAGAACTTGTATTTAAGCACGGCAATGCATTTCGGAGTTGAAATTCCCGGACAAAAGAATCCCGCATTT